>CAXITT010001541.1:50400-68087 GCA_964033795.1 Lymnaea stagnalis
TTTTTTTTTTTTTTTTTTTTTTTTTTTTTTTTTTTTTTTTTTTTTTTTTTTTTTTTTTTTTTTTTTTTTTGTTTTTTTTTTTTTTTTTTTTTTTTTTTTTTTTTTTTTTTTTTTTTTTTTTTTTTTTCAAAAGAATCTGTTTGGAGGTAAATCAAAACAAACCAAAAAAATATTGCAGCAACATCAAACCCGAAAGTCGCATTGACTTCAGATTTTTTTGTCTAGAATACAATTGATATTTTGTACAGGCTGACTGGAGCTCAGTGTCATTTTGCATTGTTTGTATTTTGTAAAGACCCACTGAGCTCAACGTCATTTATAGAGACCGATTGAATTGAATTTACTGATTTCGGCCGAAAACGAAACCAAATCGGAATCGAAGTCAAAAGTTAAACGAGACTTTCGGCTATGAAATCGAAAGATTTAGATCGTTTGAAAATCGTTCGCGCATAACTTCTGCGTTAGTCGAAAAATGATGGGGGAATGGAAGTGGGGGGGTACAGATATTAATATTCTTTTTATTTAAAAAAATGCAAACATCGTATTTTAGTAGGTACATATCTAATGAATACTTTGGATTAGAATTAAAAGGTAATTTAGAGTTGTTTAAAATGTATTTTTAAACAGATATCAATCAAAAGATTTTCCTATGTCATAATTACTACGCTGCCTAGACAGATTTGGTATTGATCAAAATGTTGGCCTGTATAGACATATTTGTTATTGATCAAAGGCTTGACCTATACAGACAAATGTGGTATTGATCAAAAGCTTGGGCTTTATAGACAGACTTGGTATTGATCAAAAGTTTGGTTTAAATAGACAGATGTGGTATTGATCAAAAGCATTTGGCTTTATAGACAGACTTGTTATTGATCAAAGGCTTGGTCTATATAGAAAGATTAGTTATTGATCAAACGCTTAGCCTTTATAGACAGATTTGATATTGATTAAAAGCTTGGTCTATATAGAAAGATAAGTTATTGATCAAAAGCTTGGCCTTTATAGACAGATTTGTTATTGATCAAAGCTTGGTCTATATAGAAAGATAAGTTATTGATCAAAAGCTTGGCCTTTATAGACAGATTTGTTATTGATCAAAGGCTTGGTCTATATAGAAAGATTAGTTATTGATCAAAAGCTTGGCCTTTATAGACAGATTTGATATTGATCAAAAGCTTGGTCTATATAGAAAGATAAGTTATTGATCAAAAGCTTGGCCTTTATAGACAGATTTGTTATTGATCAAAAGCTTGGTCTATATAGAAAGATAAGTTATTGATCAAAAGCTTGGCCTTTATAGAGCTTGGTCTATATAGAAAGATAAGTTATTGATCAAAAGCTTGGCCTTTATAGACAGATTTGTTATTGATCAAAAGCTTGGTCTATATAGAAAGATAAGTTATTGATCAAAAGCTTGGCCTTTATAGACAGATTTGTTATTGATCAAAAGCTTGGTCTATATAGAAAGATTTGGTGTCGATCAAAACCTTGGCCTATAGAGACAGATTTAGTATCGATCAAGGCTGGCCGATGTATTGTTATTGGAATCGCCCATTAAATGTCCAGAAACTAAAACTACTTCGAAAGGGATCATATTGCAAATTTCTGCGCCGAAATCAAAACCGAAATTCGGTCGGCCTCTAGCTATATTTTATAATATATGTTTTGTAAAAGCTTCCTGGAGCTCGAGTTCTTTTATTATAATTTTTTTTTTGGTTGGTTTCTGGGTTAGGGGCATCATAACTCTTTAGTTGAATGGGGGGGGGGTAATGAGCCACAAAAAAAGCTTGAGAACCACTGCATTTTGATTTTTCTACAACAAGTATACTCAGTGACCCCTAGCGTCATTATTGATGTGCGGTTGTGAATACTTCTCAATACACATTGTACGCCCCAGACATCCATTTTGTTCGATATATCGATGGATTTGAAGTCCTGTATTTACATGGCTCCGTTCTGCTGCACGGTGAGAGGGCAGGTTCAATCTATTTAATCGATTTATGAGACTTTGTTTTAGAAATTTCCTACCCCCCCCACCCCCCACTTCTCCCAAAAGAATAACAGAAACCTTACAATACAGGTTTGTCCACCGTTATTATCAACTATTTATTTTTAACCTTTCGTGTCTCAGACAACGGCTTCTCATCCACATTAAGCATACTACAACGGTGTGTGTGACATCAGACGCACAGGCCACACTGCAGTCGCTACACCGGGGCCTCATTACTAGCTACTCTGTAGAAGCGAGGACTCTCCGTCCATATCTGTGAAGGTAAAGTCGGTGCTTAACTTGTTTTGTCTGAAGTTAGTGTGTGACAAGATAGCATTGAGCTTTAGTTCACTCGATACAATTCCTTTTAAATTAGCTTCCAAGCGTCAATTTTTGATATGAAGGCACCATTATTTTGTGCGTGGCTTCTTTTTGGGACAAAACTGAGAATTTGATCTCATGGTAATTTAAAAGTTGTCACAAGGCTCGAGAAAGAAATCGCATCAAAATCATGAACGATAATATGAACGAAATTGGATCGTGTGAACTGAGCCTAAGACATCGTTTGATTAAATTTTATAAACTTTTAAGCTTTAATTCAGTTATTCTATTTTGTTAAGATTTTTTTTAACCGTTCTTTTAACTGTATTCGTGTAACAAAAAATATTTATACTCTACTATTTAGGGTCATTTTTTTAAAATGTAAGTAATTTGTCCAACGTCAATAATACGATCATCCATTTGTCCACCACACAATTTAATAACAACAACTGATGATAACCATTTATATTTTTCAGAGATCACAAAAATATTCCAACACCAAGTTTTGAGCACCGTTTCGCACGACGATTGTATCATATACAGCCTTGGCGTGAAACCTTACTATTGTTATTTTCTAGACAAGTTCCAGAATTCGTTTCCTATAAATAGCCGAGATAAAGCTAGGACTCTTTTTCTTTGCTTGATGTCCCCTTAAAGATTTTTTCACTGCACATTCAGAGATCTTTCGGAGTAACTCATTTTACAATATCAAAAACTGGACTATTCTGTAAGCTATTAGAATGAATCAAGGTGTCAGATTTCTCTGTGTGCTGTTTTGTGTGATGTCGATGGTCACAGCCTCATCACGTCATCATAGAAATGAATCCTTGACCCGTGGACAGCACGAGGACAGCAGTCCATCCGGAAACTCTCCAGGTATTCTGATCCTGCGAAATGAGTCTTCCCTGCTGAGAGTAAAGAAGGCGATTGATAAGTCCACCACGGGGTTCACTGAAAGCGAAAAGAAAATTATCCTGGATGCCCACAATGCGGAGAGGCGAATTTCGGGTGCCAGTGATATGATGATTTTAACATGGGATGACGCCCTTGAGAAGTTCGCCCAGGCGTGGGCGTCGAAATGTAATTTTGCTCACCAAACTGAGGCCCAGAGAACGAACGTTGGAAATTTCCCTGTGGTTGGGGAAAACCTCGCTGCATCAACCGACGCATCGGGATATCCTGCGGGGGCTGTGAGCCAGTGGAATGGCGAGAAGGCGGACTACACCTACGACACCAACAGCTGCTCTAAAACTTGCGGGCATTACACGGCAGACGTCTGGGCCACGACGAGGTCCGTTGGTTGTGGGATCAAGTACTGTGACCCCTTGCAAGGCGTCGCGTGGCCCGGGTATTTCGTCGTCTGCAGCTACGGCCCTGGCGGGAACTACGTCGGACAGAAGCCGTACAAAAAGGGCGCAGCTTGCTCGGCGTGTCCAAGCGATGCCAAGTACTGCATCGACGGCCTGTGCTCCACGACCCAGGACACCCAGGGCACGACTCAGGGCACCCAGGGCACGACCCAGGGCACCCAGAGAACCACCCAGGGCACCCAGAGCACGACCCAGGGCTCCGACTCGAGCAGTGAGATGGTCAGCATCAGCACCTATCTGTTATGCGGTTATATGGTTATCTCAGCAGTCATTTTTCAAGTCATTGTTTAATTTTTGTATGTGAGGTGATGAAGGGCACGTCATTAATGAGGCCCTCAAACAATATACAAGGTTGTTTGTGTAATTAAGTCTTGACCTTGAACCACTTTAGACCATTTCCTTAGAAACAACTTTAGACCATTTTCTTGGAACAACTTTAAACTTTTTCCTTGACACACATTTAGATCATTTCTTGGGAACAACTTGAGACCCTTTCCTTAATAAACTTTTTTTCCTTAGAACAACTTTAGACTATTTACTTATAACAAAGTTTTCCTTAAAACATTTCATTAGAACAATTTTAGTCCATTTCCTATCAACATGTTTAGACCTTTTCCTTGAAAAACATTTATACCATTTCTTTGGAACAACTTTAGACCCTTTCCTTATAACAACGTTGCTCCCTAGAGCATTTCCGACCATTTACTTAAAACAGCTTTATACAATTTCCTTATAAATACTTTAGACCATTTCCATTAGAACAGCTTTATACAATTTCCTTATAAATACTTGAGACCATTTCCATTAGAACAGCTTTATACAATTTCCTTATAAATACTTGAGACCATTTCCATTAGAACAGCTTTATACAATTTCCTTATAAATACTTGAGACCATTTCCATTAGAACAGCTTTATACAATTTCCTTATAAATACTTGAGACCATTTCCATTGGAACAGCTTTAAACTTGAGCTCCTGAACTAAATCTGTAAAAAAAAAAAAAAAAAAAACACACACAC
Source organism: Lymnaea stagnalis (assembly GCA_964033795.1). Lineage (NCBI taxonomy): Eukaryota > Metazoa > Mollusca > Gastropoda > Lymnaeidae > Lymnaea > Lymnaea stagnalis. The sequence continues at coordinate 55,105 of CAXITT010001541.1, forward strand.
ACACAAAATAAATGTGTATGCGTTTATTGTATTAAGTGGTCGATGCTTTCAAATGTAATGAGACTAAAAACCTGTCCATTTACCGCAAAGTAACAAATGATTTTATTGTGGGGAAAAACTCTCAGTTCGGTAGATGCAGTTACTTTGGTCACGACGGTACTCAACGTCTGATCGCATCAACAAATCAACATAAAGGAGTCTACTTTTCATTTTTAGAATTTACCATAATTGTCACTTTGTTCCAATTCTCATCGAGTCCTGTCATAGTACAAATTAAGATTATACCTACAAATGATACGTTTTAATTGACACGTTGCATATCTCATACAACACTTTTCCATTTTTTTTTGGGGGGGGGGGGCGGGGGGGGGGGGGGACGGGGGGGGGGTTAATCTTTTGTTTTAAGCGATAAAAAATTATTGCACATTCTGCCAGGGGGAAAATCCGCTAGTGATAGAAGCCGACAAAGACATTGGCCACCAGTGAGACTTGATGCGTTTGTTTATAGAAGTCATGTCGTAGTCAATATACGGACATTTTGTATGATAAACAGATAAGGTGGTTTTTTCGCCATAAGGAAGTGGGTGTTGAGAATTAAGGGACAGACAATTCAAGAGAAAGCACTCAACATTTAAATAATATTTATCGGGTTAAATCCCTTTGAATATTAACCTAGATAATGTCATAAAGTTGGAGAGTTGAGTTACAAGGACGGTGACAAAAATGTGCAGATTCCAAAAAATGTGAGCTTTTCTGTTTTGCTAAGAGATAATTAGTTAAGTCATTCTTCTGATGATGTACCTAGTGTATCAATGAATCTTCGTATCGCTATGATAGAATTGAGCTTTTCACCTTCGTAACTCGCCTCAGAAAAAGATGTCAGTTTTGAACAATTTAACTTATGGCAGACCCTGTGCCCAATGGCACACCCTGTCATCAATGATAGACCCTGTCACCAAAGGCAGACCCTGTCATTAATCAGATTTTCCAAAAAATCTTATCTTTTCGATTTCCAGAGAGACAAGCGCCTTAGGTACATGCTTATCATATATTTGCACCAAAATTTGCAACTGTGGCCCTTTGTAATTAAAGTTGATAAGATCACTTTCCTTATTGACATATTCAGAATCAAGGATGGTTTTACTTGCACAAGTCGCAATATCGAAATTTTCAGTTCAAAGATGGTTTTTACTTTCAAAAGTCACAACCTGATTTACACCATCCTTTTTTTTGAAAAATGCAGGGGATGGGAGACAGGTCGTCGCCTTGGAGACCGTTTTAGAGAACACCTGTAAAACATCAATAAACAAGCCCTTCGTCCGGTTTCTAAAGATTTAAATAAAGATTTAGTTTATAATGCTAACCGTATCTAAATTATTAGACATAGACTTTATTGGTACATTGTATGCTGTTAATAAACCTGATAAAATTTATATGAAAAAAAAAATAATTCAAAAATTAATGCTTTGACTTCATACGGTAAAAACTGAATTCACAATGTTACATATGCTGCAATGTCTTTTTCCTGTTTGGTTTATAAATTTTTCTTCCACACACTTTTATTCCGTTTTTTTTTTATTCTTTTTTTTTTTTTTTTTGGTTTGGGGACTTGTGCCTATTCTTGTGTTTTATTTTTTTTTCGTTTTTACTTATGGCATAAATATATATATTAAGCAAATTGATTAATACTTATAATTTTTTTCAATTTTGTTGATTTTTATTTTTTTTTTCTTTTTTTTTTTTTTTGTTTTTTTTTTTTTTTTTTTTTTTTTTTTTTTGGTTTGGGGACTTGTGCCTATTCTTGTGTTTTATTTTTCTTTCGATTTTACTTATGGCATAAATATATATATTAAGCAAATTGATTAATACTTATAATTTATTTCAATATTGTTGATTTTCGTTCTACTGATGAAGGCATTTGCCGAAACGTTTTCATTGGTATTCTGATTTCTGTGTAACCATAATTAAAGCTTTACATAAATTGTTTTATTTACACAAATCGTTTGTGTCTCTTTGAATCTACTTGAATGCTTTATCGCAGTGCAACACGTTTAGGCCTTGTAAGCTTCATTCACTTGTCAAATATATAGTCAGTAAAACTTTTGATTGGATTGCTACCAGGCTGGTGTAGGAACCTCTGATTCCTGTTTGTTTGCTTTTACATACAAATGAATTTTTAAAGGATTTTTTAAATAATAATTTAGTTTTTTCTTATTAAGATAGATAAGGAAAGATAAGATAGGTTAAGATAAGATACGATAGGATATGATGTGATAAGATAGTATAAGGTACGATAATAAAAGATAAGATAAGAAAATTTAAGATAAGGTAAGATAGGATATGAAAATATAAGATATGATAAGATAGATAGGAAGAAAAGATAAGATAAGATTGATAAGATACGATAAAATTAGATAAGATTACATTCTCTTATTGATAAAATAAATGGAAATACTTTTAAAAAAATTAAAATATAAATATTCATGTTCAGGTCATAAATAAATACATAGTTTAACCTAAACAGCCTTTTATGATGATATCAATTTAAACACAAGACATTTAAAGTGTTTCTCTAGCGTAGAGATCAGCAATAAGTGAACTCCATTTGTGTCGATAATGACTTAATTTGTGATCATTTAGGTTTGGTAACCGATGGTGGGAGCACGTGGGTAAATTCGTACAGACTGTGGAACAAAAGAGTAAATGTATCTTTTGGTCCAAATTTTTAAGACAATGAATTCACCCTGATCGAGTTGATCTTTTAGGTATCTATAATAGAGTTTTGGGTGGGCGGTATTATTCAAATTTGTTTTAGTTTTAAAACAGCATTTTTCTTCAAATAATAATAATAAAGTTTATTTGAAAAACACGCTTCATCCCCAAAAGCTCGAAGCGCGGTACAAAGTCATCCACATTAAAAGGAGAAATAAAAACAATCTAAAATTTACATACGAGCAAAACCGAGTCAAAGTCTTTCATCACGTTTCAACCATAAGCAACACAAGCCAATATACATTAATTAGGAAAAATGGTAGACAGCATCATCCAAGTAGGTGTTTGCGAAATAGATGTGTTTTTAAATCGGTTTTAAAGGACTCCAGTGTCTGGCTGTTTCTGAGAGCGATGAGAAGGGCGTTCCAAATTGTTGGGCCGGCAAATGCAAAAGTGCGCTTTCCGTAAGTCTCAAGGCGAACACACGGTATCGATATTTTGCCACTATCGGATGAGCGGAGCTGTCTAGAGGGGACATAAAGCGTCATGAGTGCTTTGAGATAGGACGGCGCCAGGTCATGCAAGCAGCGGTAGCACAAATTTGCAATTTTGTACTCTATGCGAGCGTGGACCGGCAGTGCATTGCAGCTCTCTCAGAAGTTTTTGAGCATGCGGGCCGCATTATTCTGTGCTCTTTGAATTTTATCCAGGAGCGTAGCTGAGAGACCCACCGTGAGAGCATAGCAGTAGTCCATGCGTGATAACACGAATGCAGACATCAGTCGCTTTGATGCTTCGAACGTTAAGAAAGGTCTGATATGACTAATCCTGCGCAGCTCTAGAAAAATCGCCTTGCAAAGCATGTGATTTTCCATAGTTAGATTTATGTCTAAGTAGACACCCAGCGTATCGATTAAGCTGCCGACAAATCGAGTAAAGACAAAATGGATACCTGGCCCTCATCACAAGATGACAGAAGGTCGTTTACGACGCGCAACAGGGCTGTCTCAGTAGAGTGATGCGTCCTGTAAGCTGATTGGAAAGGTTCAAGCAAGTTACATTGAATGATGTGATTCAGGAGTTGGCGGAGAACGACTTTTTCTAAGATTTTGGATAGAAATAGTAGATTTGAGATGGGGCGATAATTTTCCAACAAATTTGGGTCAAAACTTGCTTTCTTTAACAGTGGTGTTACAATCACCTCTTTAAAAGATGATGGAACAGTACCAGTTGTCAAGGACTGATTTATGATACAAGTGATGATGGGGACTATTTCATCCAGACATTAATACAACAGCCCTGTTGAAAGAGGGTCGAGTGAGCACGACTTTCGAGTGAGCACGACTTTCTTGGGGTATCAGCCAGGATTTTTCTCACATTCGATTCACTGACTTCAACAAATTCGCCCATTGGAGAGCCGTTGAAGAGTGAGAATTCTGGAGCAGTATCGCTGCAACTGTCAAGTTTCGCCCTGATATTCTCAGCTTTTGTAATAAAGTAGTCATTTAGAGCGTCTGGCAGCTCTTCTACAGCAATGTTATTTGGCAGAGATGTATCCTTGTGTTTACCGGCCAGCTGACCCACCATGCGAAATAAGTCCTTGCTTTAGCTGCTTTCTGTAATCTGATGACTAACATGCTCAGTCTTAACTGCAAGGACCAACTTTTTGGTTCGTTCCCTGTGGTCAACAAAGATTTGTCGGTGCACATAGTTCCTCAAGTCAATCATATACAGTTTGTTTAACATGACCAGCTTTCTTGGTTAGTCTATTTAATCGTTGTTTGATGTCAGACGATGAATTCCCACACCCGCAAGCAATACTAAAGTTTAGAAGGCTTCCAATTGTTGGACTGTAGAATAAGTTAATAACTTGTTTGTTTACGCCGAAGTTGTGCAATTGCTTAAAATCTGACAAGTCTTTCGTTGATTTTTTTTTATACCAACTGCACTTATCCATTCGGGTATTCAACATGTCAGACATTGAAACAAGGAAAGGAAGGAGAGATTCTAAGACCAATTTCATGGAATACATTAAACAAAGACTGGGCAGACTCAGGCTCTTTTCATACTTAGTATAAGACTTTTGTAGCCATGGCTGGTTTAAGACTTTGGTTGGCAGCAGTTTGCGCATCCACATTTTTAACTTTCACGCCCTTTTATAAAGACTGCACATATAAACTAAACAATCCTCATTTCCCGCGCACAATTAGGCACTCTGACGGGTTCGATATGGCGTGGAAGTGTAAACAAACGAAATGTTGTCTAAGTTAAAACTATGCGCCTTCGTGAATGTTTGATTGATTGTCTCTTAGAAGACTTTAACTTTATCGGCATTCTGCGGATCTGAACGTTGTTTGACGAAAGGATTCAAAAGAAAATTGTCCCATCGTTTGCAAGGCAAGTTAATGGCCGCGGTAGCTGACTTTTTGCTATACACGAGTGTCATCTTCGTGACGGCGGTAAACGAGCTTAGCTCGATGCTTCAGCAAAACACTTCCGTAACCTTCGCTGAGCACGCTGAAAACTTAATGGTAAACGACCTCAGCGTCGTTCATGTCTCCGGGACTGGACCTGTTGTGAGGAGAAGTAGAAGGGATGTCGATCGCAACACCGTTGGTTTCACCGAAAGGGAAAAGGTTGCCATAAGGGACGCTCACAACGCTGAGAGGCGCCAGTCGGGCGCCAGCGACATGATGAAAATGAGGTGGGACGACACGCTGGAACGCTTCGCCCAGGATTGGGCCTCTGGGTGTAGACACGGGGTCCGCAGCGAGAGCCAAAGGTCAGGCGTTGGAGAATACGTGGTTGTCGGTGAGAACATTTACGTCACCACAGAGGAGGACGAGCTTCCGGTCGCTGCCGTGAGCTCGTGGATCGCCGAGAAGGACAACTACGACTACGAGGGCAACGAGTGCCGTGGCGCGTGCGGCTTTTACCAGGCGGTCGTCTGGGCCGAGACCAGGTTCCTGGGCTGCGGACTCAAGTACTGCCCCAACCTGCAAGGAAGCCCGTCCCCGGGCTACTACGTCGTCTGCGATTACGGCCCAGCCGCCGACCCGGGGGACAGGAGGCCATTCAAGAAGGGCGACCCTTGTTTGGATTGCCCCGAAGACGCTCGAGACTGTGTCCATGAACTGTGCTACGACCAGAGCACCTGGTCTCCGGGTGAAAACCTGGCCACCAGGCTGACGGTGAATTGTATCACGGTGGCGGTGTCCTTTCTCATCAAAGTACAAATCACATTCGTTTGAAACTGGTGCCTCATGGTTGGAGCTGTGACGATAAACTGGGGACATCGGAGACGTTGAGTTTGATTTAGGTTTGTCGACATGTGTTTAAAGACATTGACCTGGGGATTTAATGTTGAAAATCTGTATTCGAATACACGTTAATCTATATTGCATCTTATTCGCAATTTTTATATAGAACGGTAGATGGTCAAATCAATTTACAAGAAATAAAGTATTTTACGTCACGAGATTCTAACCTAAATGATGAGTAGAGAATGACGACTTCCCGTCTTGGCGCTCCTGTGGTGGGGGATGACACTTGCATGGCATGTGACTTGCCGTAAGCAATGATTATTTTCTGACTCCCACTCCGATATCAGCCCGAACGGCTTGGGTTGGGCTCTTGACATTTTTATAGGACAGGCGTTCGTTTGAGTTACAGTGATCCAGTGTTTATCAGGAAGCCACACCATGAATCGAAGTCGAAATTCGCTCTCTTACATTGCACAAACCTGCTTCGATCTGATGACCAGGATTGGTCACCTCAGTGGTGAAACTATTGCCCTGGGTGAGGGTTTAGATATAGATCAGCAAGGGTTTAGATGCAGCTCAGCAAGGGTTTAGATGCAGCTCACCAAGGGTTTAGATGCAGCTCAGCAAGGGTTTAGATATAACTCAGCAAGGGTTTAGATGCAGCTCAGCAAGGGTTTAGATGCAGCTCAGCAAGGGTTTAGATATAGCTCAGCAAGGGTTTAGATGCAGCTCAGCTAGGATTTAGATGCAGCTCAGCAAGGGTTTAGATGCCGCTCAGCAAGGGTGTAGATGCAGTTCAGCAAGGGTTTAGATGCAGATCAGCAAGGGTTTAGATGCAGCTCAGCAAGGGTTTAGATATAGCTCAGCAAGGGTTTAGATGCAGCTCAGCAAGGATTTAGATGCAGCTCAGCAAGGGTTTAGATGCAGCTCAGCAAGGGTTTAGATGCAGCTCAGCAAGGGTTTAGATGCAGCTCACCAAGGGTTTAGATGCAGCTCAGCGAGGTTATACTGCAGTGGCCATTATTTTGAAGTAATTTTCTTTTTAATATATAAACCTTATATTTCTATGTACTTACTTTGTATTAAAAAACGCTTTACAAACCTAAATTCTTCTGCCTTCTTTCGATAGTTTGATCGATATGGACTTTCTAGGCTGCTTAGGTTTGTCTTTATGCCAAATATTATCGTATTGAGTGAGTGTGGTAACATATTTTATTAGCCCAGGGTGTCCCAACCTTTCAGGCCCGTAGCCAGCCTTGTCTCCTAAAGGTTTTGACGATTCCCAGCCTAATCCTACACCCCCTTCTTTAAAACGAAACGCTAAAAGGATATATATCGTGCAGTTCTCATTATCTATATGCTGTTCCCATTATTTATATGCTGTTCTCATTATCTATATGCTGTTCCCATTATCTATATGCTGTTTCCATTATATATATGCTGTTCTCATTATCTATAATGCAGTCCCAATTATCTATATGCTGTTTCCATTATCTATATGCTGTTCTCATTAACCATATGCTGTTCCCATTTTCGAATCCATTTTAGAGCTCCAGATTAAATGTTGTAGGAAATTATTCAGTTTTTAGTAACATTAAATAATTTTTTTCCAATAAAATAGTAAATAGAATTTAATTCATTCGATTGAAAAATTTTGAACAAATAGCATCACGTATCGGACCCCTGCTAAAAATAGAAAATTAATCTAAATTATCTGTAGCAAGAATTTATCTAAATGTTATCCCCCCCCCCCAAATCAGATCCACAAAACACAAAAGAAAACACTTAAAATCACCTTATTGAGAATAACCATTAACATAACGTTTCTTGGTTGTTGTTTTGGGTTTTCTTGGTTGTTGTTTTGGGTTTTTTTGGTTGTTGTTTTGGGTTTTTTTGGTTGTTGTTTTGGGGTTTTTTGGTTGTTTTTTTTGTTGTTTTTTTGGTTTTTTTTTTTTTTTTTTTTTTTTTTTTTTTTTTTTTTTTTTTTTTTTTTTTTTTTTTTGGGGGGGGGGGGGGGGGGGGTTGTTGTTTTGGTGTTGGTTTGTTTGTTTGTTTGTTTTGTTTGTTACAAATTTCTTCTAAAGAACATTGTTGTTTTGGGATTTTAAAAAAGTACTAAACGCGATACCAGTATGTTATTTATTATTTAGAGTTTAACATTGTGATCCAAATATTTCTGGTCCAAAATATCTTCTTTTTTTTTTTTTAAATTTAAACACTGAGCACGTAGAAGTCAACTCAGACTAAAAATAAATAAAAGCAAGACAAGGATCACGAAGGTAAACTCTGCTAAACAAGAGAATATCTCCTTGGCATGAAATGCACTGGAAGAAGTGGGGGCCCTCGCATACTTGGATAACAACATTTGCATAAATGGTGGATCGGACGGTGAATTTGAATGGCTGTGTCAGCATGTGTGCTAATAAAAGAAAATATGGAAGTTGACTCTTGAAACCAAAGTAAGAATTTTCAAAGCAAATGTCAAAATAGCGAGGATCACGCAGAAAGTACAGACCTTAGCGCTCGCCTTAGACTGCTGCCCTAGAAAGATCCTAAACATCAAATGGCCAAACATCATTATCAACAAAGACTTACTGGAAATGGCATACCGCGAGCGTATGGCTGAAGACATCTTAAGGAAAATATTAAGGTGAATAGGGCTCACTCTTTGTAAACCCTCAGATAACATCCTTGGGAAATCCCTAACATGGAATTCACAGGTTCAGGACAGATAGGAAGGTCAAAGAATAAATGGAGAGGCAGACTCTCAAAGTATGGGATACACCTGGAAACAACAAGAAATGAAAGCACAGGACTGACATGAATGGAAAATTATTGTAGACGACTTATGCCCCCATACGGAGTAAAGCCATAAGTAAGTAAGTAGAGGACGATGAAGCGCTAGAAGGGACTAGACAGCACTGGGCGATGCCAGAGTATACAGACGTTGGGAATTCGGTATGTCCAACTGTGTTGATCCGCGCAATTAAACTCTAGCTACAAGTGTATGAGTAAGAGGTAAAATATCACAATGTTTTCTTTAAAATGGCTCCGCTGTGATACGATGGCCCCCACATGGCCCCTATGTGATACGATGACTCCAATTGGGCCCTGTTGTGATCTGATGACCCCCTCCCACATGGCCCCGCTGTGATACAATGACTCCCACAAGGTCCCGTTGTGATCTGATGACCCCCTCCCTACATGACCCCGCTGTGACACGATAACCCCACATGGCCTCTTTGTGATATGTTGACCCCCACATGGCCCATTGTTATCTGATGACCCCCTCCCCACATGGTCCCGCTGTGATAAGGTGGCCCCCACATGGCTTGTTGTGATATGAAGACCCCCTCCCCACATGGCCCAGTGGTGATCTTATGAACCCCCACATGGCTCATCTGTGACATGATGGCCACCACATGGCCCCACTGTGACACGATGACCCCACAGGGCCCCATTGTGATCCCATGACCCCTTCCCACATTGCCCCGCTGTGATGCGATGTCCCCCACAAGGCCCCATTGTTATCTGATTACCCCCCCCCAAATGGCTCAGCTGTGATCCAATTCCCCCCCCCCACATGGCCGCTGTGGTCCGATACCCCGACCTACGTTGTCACGCAGTAAGCCATATGATGACATACATTGGTTTTGTTTTATTTTGTTAATCTTTAAGTTTGTTTTACTGTTATGTCCCCCACAAGGCCCCATTGTTATCTCATTACCCCCCCCCCAAATTGCTCAGCTGTGATCCAATTCCCCCCCCCCCACATGGCCGCCGTGGTCCGATACCCCGACCTACGTTGTCACGCAGTAAGCCATATGATGACATACATTGGTTTTGTTTTATTTTGTTAATCTTTAAGTTTGTTTTACTGTTAAAAATGTGTTTGCATTTTGAGTTTGAACTACGGGCGTGGTAAGGTTATTCTCTATGTTTGAACAATGGGCGAGATGAGTTTATTCTCTATGTTGGACGACAGATCAAAGAATAGCCATGTTGGCCCCGGGGGGGCTAGAAGTAAGTGCAGGAACACAATGCATTATTAAACGCGTAGCCATCTTGTTTTGCTTTAACTGGAGAAATGATTTAGGGTCTTGGTAACCTGTAACAATGGTGACCATGCCCACCGAAGGATATCATTTCGGACTAGCTGCACAAATTGGATGCAAGGTCAGTTTGAATTTTTTGCATCCCTATTTGAAGGGCAATTTACCCCCCACCCCCACCTTTTTTTTTTGGAGGGGAGTGGGGGGGGTGGGTTAGGTCTGTCCAGAATGCTATCAGTTTGTTCCTAAATCTGATCTGACTGGTCTTAATTTTTGTTTTCCCCAAACGTTTGATACGCCCGCGACTAGAAGATAAAAATCGTTTGAATCGATTGATCTAATGCAATGATCGCTGTGTCACAGATCATAGGTTGGCCGGCATTGTAAGCATAGACTGTAAACTTGGAACCACGTGGCCCCAAGCTACGTAACATATAGGTTGGCCGGCATTGTAAATATAGACAGTAAATTTGGAAGCACGTGGCCCCAGCAATGTAAATAGTTTTCATTGTTTACTGGTTGTTGTAATGGGTACGGTTGCAAAGGTGGGAAACGGGATGGAACTAACGTCAGAACGGTGTAGAATATTGTGTTATGGAGGTGGGGCGGAGAAGGGGCGACCAAGCGGCTTCCAGAGCGGTCTGTAATTTTGTATCAAAGAGGATCCATTTTTCTATAAACGATATTTGCCAAGTAAATATTCCCTGGAGACGATGACAGCGTGGGTTTTTTAAATGAATTTATGGATAAGTATTTACCACAAAAAAAAGCCACATCAGTTCCTCCAAAGGACGCTTGCGGCTCCAGGGTTGTGGGGTGCTGACCAATGGGTTATGGGGTTCGATTGAAAGAGGTGAATGGGGTTAAAGGGGCTCGTTCGTAAATTACGTCACGCTAAATTACACCAGAAACAATAGCAAATGCTTCAAAGTGCCTCCGTGCAACACAGTGCAGTATCAACAATCTTTCTCTCCACGAACAATAATAGCATGGAACCACCTGAACGATGCCACTGTGAACTCGACATCGGTCGAAAGTTTCAAGGCCGCCCTGGCATTAGCTAGGAGCTGTTAGACTAGCAACATCATGCCCCGAACCGTTGCAAAAATGCCAGTAAATGGATGCAACAACGAAACATTACCAGAACCAGAACCAAATGACCTTTTTAGACCCCCCTCCCCCCTGTCACGAAGTATCACAAATTATTTACACCCTCCTCTCCCCCCCCCTGTGTCACGTCACAGCTAAAAAAATTCAAAACATACATACAATTCTCATAACTAAACTAAGATTTTATTTTATTCTTTAAAATTTTCCCATAATGAATTACGATATAGTATCATTAGAAAACTGAGGTTCATGGTACCTTCAATACCTAAGGCAATTTCAACCTCAAATTAATGTTTTAAAAATTAATTAAATGAAGATTTTTTTTTTAAATTAGAAAATTTTAGACGTAAAAAAAATATGGAAAAAAACGTGACGTCACAATTTGTTTACTCCCCCTCCCCCCTGTCACAAATTGTCACAAATTCTTGACCCCTCCCCCCTGAGCGTGACGTAATTTACGAACGACCCCAAAGGGAAGGGTGTGCGGAAGCCCCCACGCTTCTAACATCTATGTTACGCCACACTTCTATTAGCTATGTTGCCCCACTCGTCTATCAGGTATTTTGCCCCACGCTCTTACCAGGTATGTTGCCCCACTCGTCTACCTGGTATGTCCCCCACTCGTCTATCAGGTATTTTGCCCCACTCCCTTTCCAGGTATGTTTCCCCGCTCTTCTACAGCCACACTTCTATTAGCTATGTTGCCCCACGCGTCTATCAGGTATTTTGCCCCACGCTCTTACCAGGTATGTTGCCCCACTCGTCTACCTGGTATGTCCCCCACTCGTCTATCAGGTATTTTGCCCCACTCTCTTTCCAGGTATGTTGCCCCACTCTTCTACCAGGCATGTTTCCCCCACTCTTCTACCAGGTATTTCCCCCCACCCCCTTCTATAACCTACATTGCCCAACTCTTCTACCAAGTATGTTGCCCCACTCTTCTACAACCTCAATTGCCCCACTTTTCTACAGGCATGTTGCCCAAAATCTTCAGCGGCTATGTTGCTCCCCTCTTCTACCAGCTATGTTGTCCCCAAGCTTCTTCCATCTATGTTGTCCCACTCTACCATCTACGTTGCCTAACTCTTCTACCAGTTATGCACCCCCACTCTTCTACCACAAATTAGCCACAATCTTCTACCATCCATATTGCCTAACTCTTCTACCAGCTACGCTGCCCCACTGTTCGACCACCTATTTTGTCCCACTCTTCTACTATCTACGTTGCCTAACTCTACCAGCTATGCCGCTCCATTCTTCTACCTCCTACGTTGTTTGGAGAAAAATCCGGTATTGGGTTGGAAGCGGTAAGTGGCAATGTCCTTATGTCAGAAGACAGGCTTACGGCATGGGAAACATTAGGACTGTCATCTGGTTACGGGAGATACAAGGATCTCGGTAGACGGCAACGGTGGCGTTGGTTTGGGAAGGTGATAATTGAGTGGGGGAATTATACTGGGGGAAATTTACTCAAACACCCCCCCCCCCCACTCCATCAGGAAACTATTTACATTACTGCCGCCTTCTTAAACTGTCTGCTTCTATAATGCTACCTGTCTTCCCCCCTCCTCCCCCCCCCGACACACAAACGTATAACAATTCTACCACGCCACCAGTCTCTCCCACCCCATCTTTCATACCTTTCTACCATGCTGTTAAGCAAATCTCATATGGACCTTATCGAGGACAAAGAACGTCCCATGTCTTCCAGGTCACGACGTCCTGCAAGTTACTGTACACTCGGTAGCAGTTTTTTTTTTTTTTTTTTTTGGTTGAAATTTTATCTCCAATGTGTGTGTCTTTCTTTCCGACTTTTTAATTGGCTAGCCTACAGCACGCTCTTTTG
>CAXITT010001542.1:37487-49906 GCA_964033795.1 Lymnaea stagnalis
GGGGGGGGTGGAGGGGGGGGGGGGTGGGGTTGGGGGGTGGGGCTGCTGCGTGATGTCAAGTTAGAGTTTGCATACTTACGACATACACTGTGTTCCGAGTGGCATTAGAAGCAGACATATATGGATTTTATTTTAAATAGCCGGGAAAAGAATCGACAGTCGTACCTCAGTCAAAGCGGAGATGGGCTAACTGTGTAGGTGGAGGAGTTCGGGGGGGGGGTCACTTGTTAGGGGGTCATGGATCCGGGGGTGCCATGGGGTTCGGGGTCCCGGAATTTGGTGTCAATGTTTCAGGGGTCGCAGTTTCGCATGACACGGGTTCGGGGTCCCCGCAAACGGGGTCATTACTTCGGCGTCACGTGTTTGAAGTCATGGGTTCGGGGTCCGGTAATCGGGCTCATGGGTTCAGGGTTACTTTTGGGGCTCACATATGACTAAAACATGTAAAACTAGGATCTTTATTTTTTCTTTCTTTTCTTTCTTTTTTTTTTAAAACCAAACTTCTACAACCTTTTAATAATACCGAGGAATTAAGAGTAGAAAAGAAGCGGTTCATTTTTAAACCTATCCATTGAAAACACAAAACCATGGAAGTGTGAGACCAAAGTTTATATAAACAAAAGCAAATATTTACAAACATTTCAGACAGCACAAGCACCATCGTCTCTGTACAATGATGGGGTCACAATGTACTACCATTACTTTGTGTGTCTGTGTGTGTGTTCATAGTGTCCTCTTGTAGAATCAATCATGTATATTGTGTTAAGATTTATTGGAATTTTAATTTTTTTTTTTTCCTTAAAAACGTGTCTAGTTTCAAACGGACATTTTGTTTCACGTTCCAATAGTAAAACCATCATAGCGCCCCCCCTCCCCAATAGTAGAGCATCAAAGAGATTCCACGGATTTTAATGAGAGAAAACTAAATATTTGCTGACAACAGTTGCAGATGATAAGTGCATTCAACACGTAACCCATCGCAGTTTGTTGATGGTTTTGTTGTCTTCTGAAACCAAATATTTGAAGATCAGACATCTCAACCTCAATAAGTGTGTACATTCAGACATCTCATCCTCAATAAGTGTGTACATTCAGACATCTCATCTTCAATAAGTGTTTACATTCAGACATCTTATCTTCAATAAGTGTGTACATTCAGACATCTCATCCTCAATAAGGGTGTACATTCAGACATCTCATCCTCAATAAGTGTGTACATTCAGACATCTCATCTTCAATAAGTGTTTACATTCAGACATCTTATCTTCAATAAGTGTGTACATTCAGACATCTCATCCTCAATAAGGGTGTACATTCAGACATCTCATCCTCAATAAGTGTGTACATTCAGATATCTCATCTTCAATAAGTGTGTACATTCAGACATATCATCCTCAATAAGTGTGTACATTCAGACATCTCATCTTCAATAAGTCTGTACATTCAGACATCTCATCCTCAATAAGTGTGTACATTCAGACATCTCATCTTCAATAAGTGTTTACATTCAGACATCTCATCTTCAATAAGTGTGTACATTCAGACATCTCATCTTCAGAAAGTGTTTACATTCAGACATTTCATCTTTAATAAGTGTGTACATTCAGACATCTCATCTTCAATAAGTGTGTACATTCAGACATGTCAACCTCAATAAGTGTGTACATTCAGACATCTCATCTTCAATAAGTGTTTACATTCAGACATCTCATCTTCAGAAAGTGTGTGCATTTTAAACTCTCTTGAATGAAACATTTTGAAAGTAGTTAAAACTTAGAACACAACTTGAAAGTCCATGCCCAATTTTTGAAGATAATAATAATAATAATAAATCAATTTGCGGGGAAAAAATTGAAACACCATACAATTTTGCATTTATTTTGTTTTTCCTTTCGGCTGACATTTTTTTTTTATACCAACGTAGTAAGTATCGAACCGTTTCCCAATGTAGTGATAACCGAGAAAATATAGATCGCTCTTTCAATGATTCAACATAATGAAGACCGGTGGACGGGGCCAAAAGAGATATAAGAAACAATGGGGAGATAAACGCTTTGATAAACCGTTGATTGCAGCGGGTGATTAAGGCAAAATTCAATCATTCCTCAATTCAATCATTCCTCCGCTCGTTCCAGTGCGTCGTATTGTTTCCTCTGGTTCTCTTCTGCTATGTTTGAGAAAGGAGAAATAGGAAATGGTGAACTACTGAATTGCTCTACGGAATACATGAATTTAAAATTGCCTGAAATCGCCCGAAATCGCCTTAAATTCCCTGAAATCGCCAGAAATTCCCTGAAATCGCCTGAACTCGCCAGAAATAGCCTTAAATTGCCTGAAATCGCCTGAAATTGCCTGAGATCGCAGGCGTTTAAAACTGCCAACCACACAGATTAGTTAGCGAATTTCCAATGTTGTTTGGCACGTGGAAAGCAAAACAAAACGAATGTTGTCCGTTTTGAGCAGTTCCATTTTTCAGCGGCTGTAAATTTACGTCTACTGATTTCGTTTTCAGTGTCTATTTGTGAGGTCACTTAAATTTTCTTACGTAACCCTATGTCTCGAACCGAATTCCTAAATTACAATCACGCATTGAATCTACTCTTGAATATATTTAGGCTATAGCCATGTGTACTGGTACGGAGAGTAATCAGTTATGGATATATTTAGGCTATAGCCATGTGTACAGGTACGGAGAGTAATCAGTTATGAATATATTTAGGCGATAGTCATGTGTACAGCTACGGCGAGTAATCAGTTATGGATATATTTAGGCTATAGCCATGTGTACAGGTACGGAGAGTAATCAGTTATGAATATATTTAGGCTATAGCCATGTGTACAGGTACGGAGAGTAATCAGTTATGAATATATTTAGGCTATAGCCATGTGTACTGGTACGGAGAGTAATCAGTTATGAATATATTTAGGCTATAGCCATGTGTACAGGTACGGAGAGTAATCAGTTATGAATATATTTAGGTTATAGCAATATGTAAATTGTGTACAGCTACAGATAGTAATCTAGCTATGATGCTCGAAAGTTTACGTAACAAAGATCAAACTTCATTGGAAGATACACACTCTTCAGAGGTACACACTCCTCGGAGAATTGAAGACAAAAATAATAACAGAAAAGAGAAAATACTTAATTGGAATTTCGAATTTAAGAGAAAGAGATTTCCAAAAGTTTTAAAAAAGTTTCTCAACCTTACAATTTTCTCTCCATTCGGATAAAGGCTACCAGTGCCTGGCTACAAGGAAAAAGACCGCCATTGTCTGTCTATTAGGATAAGGCTACCCTAGACTGGAGATTGGGATAAAGCTAGAATTTTCGACATATTAGGATGAATCCCACCATTGTTTATGTTAGTATAAAGGCTACCACGACCTGGCTACGAGGATAAAGACCGCCATTGTTTATGTTAGTATAAAGGCTACCACGACCTGGCTACGAGAATAAAAACCACCATTGTTTATGTTGGTATAAAGGCCACCACTACCTGGCTACGAGGATAAAGACCGCCATTGTCTGTATATAAAAAGTAAAGGCAACCATTTTGTTTCGATTATGACCTTGTTTGCTCTTTTTGTCGGCACTCATTCAACATACATAGACATCATCGATGTCGCGTAAAGGTTAAAGTCGATTTGCTTATCGAGGGCATACATTCTGAGATAGTAAGTGACGACATAATGAACAGTTTCAAATACCTAAACATCGCTAATATCTGAAGACTTCATTTCATTTTTATTTTTTAATAAGTTCTCTCTTTTAGTATACCCCGTGTCCGGTCCTGGGATGACACACTGCGGTGCAGTTGTGCATGCAATGTCAACATAAGACGAATTCATGTCCCAGGGATGGCATTCTGTGTTACAGTTGTACATGTCAACATAACACACTGTCAGGTGCAGGCTTAGAGCAAATAAACAAGCATACAGGCTATACATTATGAGATTATAACACAAAGAGTAGGGGAAAACTTGAAAATCCCGTCTCTAAACATGTTGTTAATATCTATCAGGTTGTCCCCCTTGCTCTGTTTATCTAAATGTCATGTTGCTTCAATCTCAACGCAGTCCTGCCCATATGACATGTATTTTTAACAGTTCCTGGTCCCATATTTTCGTCCCCATGATATTCGCACTACAATTAACAATGGCGAATTTTATTTTATTCTTTAACATTTTCCCATAATCGATTAAGATGTTGTATTTTTAGGAAAATTATGATGTAAAACCCAAAGACAACGAAGTCTTACTCTGAGCCGAATGTAAAATGGCCAAAACTGTTTTTGCGTCATTTTTCGCTGAATTTCGACCTCATATTAAAGTTTTTAAAATTAATATAAAGATGTTTCAAAATTTGAACATTTTAGATTTTCAAAAAAAAAAAAAAAGAAACGTGACTCACAAAATGTTGACCCTCCCCCCACCCTCCCCCTGTCACAAATTGTCAAAAATACTCGACCCCCCCCACCCCCCTTCCTCCCCCCAGCGTGGCGCAATTTTGGAACGACACCCTTATAAATGCCACTTTGTTCTGACCCGGTTAGAGGAGGTCAGGCTATTAAAGTTGTCATTTCATAACCAAATAGCTGGGCCATTTTCAATGTTGTGAGGCATGTTGTTCCTCTTCTATTTACCAGAAGCGCCAGCAAAAGAAATGCCCCCCCCCAAAAAAAAAAATAAATAAATAAATAAAAGTGAGCCATAATATGAATTGACAAGTAAAACTTCTGCCAAACTGAAATCGAGACAAAAATACAAGACTCGCGAAGAAGGACGTTTTGCCAATAACTGTCACTTAGTTGAAGCTTAACATCTGCTCTTGTGTATCGCCCCCNCCCTAAATGTGTGGGAGCCACGTCAAACACAGACCCTAAATGTGTGGGAGCCACGTCAAACACAGACCCTAAATGTGTGGGAGCCACGTCAAACACAGACCCTAAATGTGTGGGAGCCACGTCAAACACAGACCCTAAATGTGTGGGAGCCACGTCAAACACAGACCCTAAATGTGTGGGAGCCACGTCAAACACAGACCCTAAATGTGTGGGAGCCACGTCAAACACAGACCCTAAATGTGTGGGAGCCACGTCAAACACAGACCCTAAATGTGTGGGAGCCACGTCAAACACAGACCCTAAATGTGTGGGAGCCACGTCAAACACAGACCCTAAATGTGTGGGAGCCACGTCAAACACAGACCCTAAATGTGTGGGAGCCACGTCAAACACAGACCCTAAATGTGTGGGAGCCACGTCAAACACAGACCCTAAATGTGTGGGAGCCACGTCAAACACAGACCCTAAATGTGTGGGAGCCACGTCAAACACAGACCCTAAATGTGTGGGAGCCACGTCAAACACAGACCCTAAATGTGTGGGAGCCACGTCAAACACAGACCCTAAATGTGTGGGAGCCACGTCAAACACAGACCCTAAATGTGTGGGAGCCACGTCAAACACAGACCCTAAATGTGTGGGAGCCACGTCAAACACAGACCCTAAATGTGTGGGAGCCACGTCAAACACAGACCCTAAACGTCCTGAACATGACGTTTCACAGAAGACCTCGGAACTAGACCCGGTAGGGGCGGGGGGGGAATGTGTCAGTTTTATTCTTCGTAAGTAATCCATCCATTTTGACGAAGATTGTAAATGACGTCAAGGTGTTAGTCAATGGTAGTAGCCCAATCGGAGCCACTTCGCCTTACGTTGGAAGTGCGTTTACCAACACCATTTTTCGTGAACCGGTGAAAGTTGTTTTGTTTTTTTTATCTTGTTTCGGTCGTTTTGCTGTGGAGGCCCGGAACCGGGTCGAGACCCGGCATTTTGGGAAACGCTGCGTTAGAGAATATCTGCTTGTGTTTGGGACCCGGCATTTTGGGAAACGCTGCGTTAGAGAATATCTGCTTGTGATTGGGACCCGGCATTTCGGGAAACGCTGCGTTAGAGAATATCTGCTTGTGTTTGGGGCCAGGAATTTTTGCGGCACGGAGGTTGTCGTTTGGTTAAAATGGCGCCAGTTTAAAAAAAAAAAACAACCCTAACAGCTGCATGCTTCCCGTCACAAAAAAAAATAATTAGGAAATAAAATTACATACGACAAAGAAATGGGCTGACTTAAAAAAAAGAAGGCCTAAAATTAGAAAGAATTAAAGTTTCAAAAACTCGGTCTCTTCGGCGCAGCACAGCACGTGTTTTAGCGTCTTCTAACGCTTAAAAAAAACCTCAAAGCCAGATAATAATAGGCTGTGTTTTTGTGTGTGTGTTTTTTTGTTTTTTGTTGTTGTTTTTTTTTTTTGACAGAGTTATGGGAATTAAAAACTGAGAATGACGAGAAAAACCAAAATTGAACTCTAATAAAAGTTTCAGATTTAGAGAAATGTGCGAAGATTGGCTGCGTACAACAGCTGGCTTCCAGCAATAAATACACTGGCCCGTTTCTAAATTTAGGACACTTGTGTTAGGAGTTCAAGGGTTGGGCGGGTGTGGGTGTGGGGGGGGGGCGCACAAACTGTTCCCATATATTATGTTGTCGTTGTGTTTTTAAAAAAAAAGATATCCCCACTTATTTTCTCATTCTCAGATTGCTTGAAATGTTAAAACCAGCACACGATTGTTATAATTTTAGTTTTCTTAAATTATTTTACAAATTTTGTTAATCAGCAGGACGGCGGATAGGAAAAAAAAAAGAAGAAAAAAAAAAACTGCCTCCGAAGGGGTGAGCCTGCAAATGGCGGCCCCCCCCCCCCTTTTCGTTTCAGCCAACAAGGGGGGGAACAAACTGTTCCCATATATTATGTTGACGTTGTTTTTTTTTTTAAAAAAAGATATCCCCCACTTATTTTCTCATTCTCAGATTGCTTGAAATGTTAAAACCAGCAGACGATTGTTGTAATTTTAGTTTTCTTAAATTATTTTACAAATTTTGTTAATCAGCAGGACGGCGGATAGGAAAAAGAAAGAATAAAAAAAAAGGCTGCCTCCGAAGGGGTAAGCCTGCAAATGGCGCCCCCCCCCCTTCCCCCTCTTTTCGTTTCAGCCAATAGATGATGAATACTATAGACATTCACAATGGTGTGATGCTCAAACACCTTCACACTGCCCCTGCGACCAACGATGACTAGAGCATGTAGCCAAAGGTCATCTGGCCGCATTAACATAGTCCAATTTACAATTGAAAAATCTAAAAAAGGGTGGGGGGGTGGGGGGAATAAGTTTGGCAGCAAAAGCAAAGTAAGTTGGACGCCAAGAAAGAAACAATAAAAATAAAACTGAAACACTGACAGTGGCGCTAAAATCATGCGCTCTCTCGACATTTGAAATGTTAGAAATTATCATGCGTTATAATCTTGCAACGTTAAAAACTGACAGGCGTCAATGCCAACATCAAAAACAGGTGGAATCTTGATGTAACGGATAAAATCGTGCGTCTGAACTTGATACAATCTTGATAGAGCACTAATCTTTTTGGATCTGACTTTGATGCACCGTTGATCTAACCACACGGGGTCTAAGCCTTCACGCATAAAAAGATAGACAGCGTGGGGGCCAGATATACAGTGTGGGTCAGGAAGACAGTGTGGGTCCGATAGACAGTGTGGGTCAGGCAGACAGTGTGGATCAGATAGACAGTGTGGGTCAGATAGTCGGTGTAGGTCAGATAGACAGTGTGGGTCAGATAGACAGTGTGGGTAAGATAGACATAGACAGTGTGGTCAGATAGACCGTGAGGGTGAAATAGACAGTGTGGGTCAGATAGACAGTGTGGGTCAGATAGACATAGACAGTGTGGGTCAGATAGACAGTGAGGGTGAGATAGACAGTGTGGGTCAGATAGACAGTGTGGGTCAGATAGACATAGACAGTGTGGGTCAGATAGTCGATGTCGGTCAGATAGACAGTGTGGGTCAGATAGACAGTGTGGGTCAGATAGACATAGACAGTGTGGGTCAGATAGACAGTGAGGGTGAGATAGACAGTGTGAGTCAGATAGACAGTTTGGGGTCAGATAGTCAGTGTTGCTAAGATAGACACTGTGACTATGATATGTGTGGGCATCAGTGAAGTACTATTCAACTGCCGCGCACTTGAGCATCCTAGTTGATGAGCTGCTGAAAGAAAAGTTCACTTTAATTTGAGCCACAAAAGAAGAAGCAAGGTGTTCGGGTGGCAACGGGGGTGTCTTGACAAACGTGCGAACACCAATGACGAACTTGAACAGTTTCTTTAATTAAACAGCTTGTGAAACAACTCCCTGGCAGTTAGGGTCGTTGTGTACACCAATTACGTACACCCCGTGAGAGACAATGTACACCAATTACGTACACCCAATGAGAGGCATGCACACCAATTAAGTACACCCGATGAGATGGCTCTAAATATTGCAAAGCCAAAATAACAGGTCCACTTTTTTGTTGTTTTTTTTTTCCCAGCAAGATATGTGTCGCCTGCTAATTGCCAGTTCTCACCCCGCTAGACTTCCATGGGGGGTGTCCGCATCTCCCACTGAGGCCGGCAATTTAAATATCCAATGGCATGAAACAAATGAAATACATTATATGGCCATGAGGGCAGCTCGTCGTCACCAGATCTACATGAGAACTGTTTTTTTTTTTTTTTTTGTGGTGCGATTTTCACAGGATAAGTAAAGTCTTACAAAGTTTGTAGAGCCGTACAGACATTTGGTTAGTTGAGCATTAAATACACTTGGTAAGTGGAGCCCTTCATACGTGGAGTATACATACTACTTTAGACTACAGTAACCGATACATCTAACCCTAAAACAAATGTTCCCGTGAGGCAACCCCCTCCCCCCCCTCCTCACCACTAAACAAACTGTTCCTGTATTCCACTATTCAAGATGCCCCATACACGGAACTCAAACTTACGTCTATGAATTATCCTTTAGGGGTATATTTTTTTTAAAATCCGTTTTCCAAAAGAAATAATGAGAGTCAACGAGCTAAACAAACATTGACTTTTTAAAAAGGCGAAAATAGATTTCATACTTCTGCATACAAACAAAAAAAACAACAACCCACAAATGCATTGATTAAGAACGTCTTCACTCGGTTGTGACGTAACTTCTAGACTTGGAAACGAGTTTTAGTCTAGGTCTAAATACACAGTACCAAAAGACATCAGCATCTTGCAGAGACCGACATCAAATGTGTTAAAATGTGGATAACAGATATAGGAATAAACCACACAGGGTTAGCGTTCAAACGATACTGACGTGAATAAAAGGGTCACCGCTTAGTTAAAGTGAGGGTCAAGGGGCAGTGAGCGTCACAGCGGACATGGGTAGCCTTGTTAGAGCTCCTTTAGAAAGTTTCTTCTAGATTCTAGAGCATAAGAGCCGTACTTTTTGTTTTCCTTTAGAAAAAATGAGTTGCAGCTCTGGGACATTTCCTGGGTTGGTGAGTCGACCATTCTAATGGCATTTAGTGAGTCTACCATTTTAATGTCATTTCGCGAGTCTACCATTTTAATGACATTTAGTGAGTCTACCAATTTAATGTCATTTAGTGACTCTTACATTTGTAATGCTCTTTGATCAAATTAAGATTTAATGCCTCTCTGTCCACCCACGGAGACAGACATTCAACATATTGTCTACAGTGGAAATAGACAATGAGGAGATGGATGAAGAGGAAACATACAGAATATCATGAGATGTGTTACACTGAGAAATGCTATCAGGAGTTATATGACAATTACAAAGACACGACCTCAGAAGTTGTATGACAAGGAGACAGAAAAATCAGCCCTAAAAGTCTGAAAAGGAGACGAACAAAAGTGGAGCACTGCATGCAATTGGAAATGTATCAGACAGATAGAAGAACTGGAAATGGTTGACAGGGAGGCAAACAGACTATCAGGAGATGTATGACTAGGAAACAGGCAGACTATCAGGAGATGTTTGACAAGAAAACAGACAGACTTTCAGATGTGTGACAAGGAGACAAGCACACTATGAGGAGATGCATGACTATGAAACAGTCGGACTATCAGGAGATGTATGACTAGGAAACAGGCAGACTATCAGGAGATGTTGACGAGGAAACAGACAGACTATCAGATGTATGACAAGGAGACAAGCACACTATGAGGAGATGCATGATTATGAAACAGGCGGACTATCAGGAGATGTATGACTAGGAAAAAGGCAGACTCTCAGGAGATGCATATCTAGGAAACAGACAGACTATCAGGAGATTTATAACAAGGAGACAAGCACACTATCAGAATATGTATGACAAGGAAACAGGCAGACTATCAGGAGATGTATCACTAGGAAACAGGCAGACTATCAGGAGATGTATGACAAGGAAACAGACAGATTATCAGGAGATGTATGACAAGGAAACAGACAGGCTATCAGGAGACGTATAAAAAGGAGACAAGCACACTATCAGGAGATGTATGACAAGGAGACAGGCAGACGATCGGGCGATGCATGACAAGGAGACAGGCAGACGATCGGGCGATGTATGACAAGGAAACAGATAAGCATCAGTAGTCGCCTGCCTGGGCTGCGGGGTTGGGAGCTCGAGTTACATATGTCCACCATTTTACTGACTAATCGTCTCAAGTAAACAATTTCTGCGTCACGCTGTCTAAACAAACACGTGGTATAACAATTGTTCCTATAGTTCCCGTTGAATAAGAATAGAAAATATACACCACGGGGACTTATGATTTACAATTAGAGGCCCCAAAGAAACGGAGGCCCCGAAGGAACGGAGGCCCCAAAGGAACGGAGGCCCCGAAGGAACGGGTTTTCTAATGCAGATAACGAGTATCAAGAACAGACAATTCAGTTATATTCAAGTTTTAGCGACAAGTTGTGATTTGAATATTTCTCCAGAATAAATTTCCTTGCTTGAAAAGATTATCTCTAAAACCATTATCGATTTTTTTTAAAACCAGGTTGAGATTTATTAGCCAGTTAAAAAGATAAAAGGAAAATTTATTTTGTATCTGCAACATCGCCTGTATTATTTTCTGCATAAGATAGCTTCTTGTCAAAAATATCTTTAGGTCGTAAGGGATCCTAGAAAAAAACACAGACACATACATCACATTTCAGTTAGATTTAGAGTTTAGCTCAACACATGCATCACATTTCAGTTAGAGTTAGAGTCTAGCTCAACACATACATCACCTTTCAGTTAGAGTTATAGTTTAGCTCAACACATACATCACCTTTCAGTTAGAGTTATAGTTTAGCTCAACACATGCATCACATTTCAGTTAGAGTTAGAGTTTAGCTCAACACATGCATCACATTTCAGTTAGAGTTCGAGTTTAGCTCAACACATGCATCACCTTTCAGTTAGAGTTAGAGTTTAGCTCAACACATACATCACCTTTCAGTTAGAGTTAGAGTTTAGCTCAACAAAACACATGCATCACATTTCAGTTAGAGTTCGAGTTTAGCTCAACACATGCATCACCTTTCAGTTAGAGTTAGAGTTTAGCTCAACACATACATCACCTTTCAGTTAGAGTTAGAGTTTAGCTCAACATATGCAGCACCTTTCAGTCAGAGGTTAGCTTAGAGATTATCTAAACACACAACATATAAATCACCTTTAAGCTAGAGGTTTGCTCAACACGCACATCACTTTTCAGTTAGAGGTTTGTTCAACTCCTAAATCACCTTTCAATTAGGGATTAGCTCACCACCTACATCACCTTTCAGTTAGAGGTTAGCTCAACTCCTAAATCACCTTTCAATTAGGGGTTAGCTCACCACCTACATCACCTTTCAGTTAGAGGTTAGCTCACCACCTACACCACCTTTCAGTTAGAGGTTAACCCAGAACCGCACAATATTTCGCACACTCTACACTTTAACTCATATTTTAGAACACAATTTTGACGACGGGTTTCGCTTTCAAAGTAAGACATTGAACTAAGATTTGTTTTACCTAGATGCATTCAAAGAAACATTTCCAACTGACGGGACGATCCCCAAGTCTGAGAGATAGGGGTAGCCGGCCAGGGACTTTAATTCCAACATGGCGCCTTGGATGCCATATGTTTAAAGAAACATTTCACAAAAAGCCTGAGAACTCGCACAGTGTGAGGGGGTGGGTGAGGGAGGCCAGGACTTTCATTCCGACATGACGCCTGGTTATAGCATTTCCTTGTCTGCATGGTACCACCGTGCCATTGCGGGACACTGGGGCCTGCTGGTGGGGCCACCTCGGAATGGAATAGCGCTGCTGGACGCAGATTTGATTAAACCCACTCTAAATCATGCTGCTTTCTTTCAGCGATCATCTGTGTGGGTGGTGTGTGTAACGTGTGTGTGGCCTATATGTGTGGTCATATATGTATATATATATAAATATATATATATATATATATATATATATATATATATATATATATTTGTGT
>CAXITT010001544.1:7790-45304 GCA_964033795.1 Lymnaea stagnalis
CACCCCCCCCCCCCCCCAAGCCCCCAGAAAAAAAAAATAATTTTAAGAAATGGTTTTAACTTGGTAAAAGTTCGTTTAGTTTACATATATTAGTAGTGTTAAATATTCTAAACTAAATATACTTTAATAAATCTAAAATATACTTATATAAAGTAAAATAAACGATTATTAACTAAACTAATGTAACGTGAAGTCACGTATTATTATTTAACCTGAGCTGAAATAGTCTCAACTTAACCAATATGTAATTAACATAATGTTAACTTTAATAACCAAAAAAAATCTAAACCAAACTATTCTAAACTAAACTAACTTTGAACTAATTTAAAGTAGGTTGGCCAAACGGGAAATGAAATGTTATCAAACATTATGTAAGTAGGTAGCAACATGGAACATGTCTTTTTTAGAACTATTTAAATAGGAACTTATACAGGACCTATCGTATCAATCACTTTATAAGTTTGTAGCCATATATCTATTTAAAAACAACAGTAGTGGGTAGACATCTTAAATTTATCTCTTTGTAAATAAAATATGTTTGTGACATATGTAAAGAATTTTCAGTTTGACACCTATTTGCTCATCAAACTATATGTTTTAACAAGTTTGGAACCTTATGGCAACCTACTTATAAAGCTTTCAAGTAGTCGCGATATTTATGGCTACCTACTCATATAGTTTTCAAATACTTGGTATCTTCATGGCTACCTTTTTATATAGTTTTAAACTAGGTGGGATCTGTATGGCTACCTACTTATATACATTTTAAAAAGTCGGAATATTTATGCCTACCTACTTATATAGTTTTTTTAATTTGTGAGGATATTTATGGCTACCTGATTATATAGTTTTCAACTAGGCAAGATCTTCATGGCTACCTACTTATATAATTTTCAACTAGTTTGGATCTTTCTGGCTGCCTACTTATATAATTTTTAAAAAGTAAGGAACTTAATAGCTAATTACTTATACAGTTTTTAATTTGTTAGGATATTTATGGCTACCAAATTATATAATTTTCAACAAGTTGGAATCTTTATTGCTACCTAATTATATAGTTTTTAATTTGTTAGGATATTTTTGGCTACCTAATTATATAGTTTGTAACTAGTCGCGATATTTATGGCTACCTACTTATATAATTTTTAGCTGGTCGGGATCTTTATGGCTACCTACTTAAATAGTTTTTAACTGGTTGGGATCTTTATGGCTACGTATTTAAATAGTTTTCAGCTAAAACATGTCACGTATGGCTACCTTTACTTCCACTGACTTCACCAAAAAAAAAATCATGATAACTATATTCAATGATTTCTTTTCATAGTTCCTTTGGTTAGTAATATTACTTTTTTTATTTGTTTTACTGAAATTGTTATTGGAAAAAAAAAAAAAGTATCTGTTTTGTAAAATCGGGTGATCGTTGTATGTATTAATTCATACAGTTCTCACACTGTCATTGGTCAAATACATTTATATTAGACATTTATGACAATATGAGTTAAAGAAATTACACCAATAGAATTAAGAGTAAGATTCTACAATCTCTTTCTTTCTCTCTCTCTCTCTCTTTCTCATTCTATTTCACTTCATTTATTATATCTCATTCTCTCATTCTCTCTCCAACAGTCTCTGTTTGTCTCTCTTTTCTATCTTATTTTATACCTGGCAATTTTCTCTCTATCTCTCTCATTCTATTTCTCTCTAACTCTCTCTATTTCTCTCTAACTCACTTTATCTATCACTCAATCATTTTCTATCATACTATATATTTATATATATATCTGTCTTTCTCTTTCTCTTACATTCTATCTTTCTATGAATCACTCTCACTATCTCTTCATCTCTATCAAACCTGTGTCTGTCAGTCTCTCTCTATCTCTCAGTCTGTCGTCTCTCTCAATCTCTCTGTATATCAGCCTTTCTCCATATCTCTAAATCTCTTTGCTATTCTTTCTGTATCACTCTCTATTCCTATACATCTCTCTAAAACTCTCTTTCTGTTATATCCTTGTCTCTCTCTATCTCGCTCTCTATCTCTATATATCTCTCTGTCTGCCAGTCTTTCAATATCCTTCTCTGTCTTTATTCATCTCTCTCTATTATAATGTCCACCTCTCTCTCAATCTGGATCCATCTCTCTAAATCTCTATGTCTGACAATCTTTCTCCATCTCTCTCAATCTGTCTGTAATTCGTTATCCTTCTCATTCTTTTTCTTCTTCTATATATTCATCGCCCACGATCAATTTATTGATCATTTGTCTCCCATTCATTGTTATTTTGCCATGGGAATTTCCAATGTTTCTTTGCCTGGTTATGATGAGGATATTTCACTGATTGCAAGTGCCACCTTAAGCGGGAATAATGCAATGGGGGTTTGGAGGCTTGAGGCAAATGACACAAATGTGTCTAGATTTGTCGTCTCAACTGTACGTTTTGAAAGCTTTCTCAAGTCCCAGATTGTATTGGGAATGAATGAGGAGCTCCTATTATGGGTTCTTGCTGGTATGACCCTTAATAGCCTGTAATGGCCTCGTCGCTTTCTATGGGGAAGAGGGACGAGTTTTTGTTTAATACTGGAACGATGGACCAGCCAATTATTTATCTTGTTCATCATGGAGATCCTGGATTGTCGTCATCGTTCCTCCAATGGTGACCAGCCTACAGTTTCCAGCATGCTGCCAACACTAGAGGTATTCCTGTAGCGCTTCAGGAATAAGCGTGCTGCTCGTCGCTGGACTGTCTCCAGCCTGTCAATGCTCTTCAGGCTAAATGGGTCCCAAAACTGAAGATGCATAATCTAAAACCAGACGGACAAAGGCGTTATATGCTCTTTCTTTTACACAGGTGTTGCCAATCTTTAGATTTCGCCTTAAGATCTCTGTAGGTCTTGTTTGCTTGGTTACATATATTGTTAATGTGCTCGTCCCAGCGGACCTCTCTTTGATTGGTAACACCCATGTATGGCCGTACAGTTTATATTTGTAGTGTAGAGGAGTAAAACTTCTAGAAACTGATAGTGTCTGGCACTTGGCAGAGTGAAATTCCATGTCCAAGCTCATCTCCCACTCAGCTAACAGATTGAGATCCTGTTGTAGCTGGTCCTGGTCAGATCTGTTAGCGATCGTCCTATACACCGTTTTGTCATCTGCGAACAGTATTGCTTGGCATTTCAGTTTCTCGGGTAGGTCATTAATGTATGTTAGGAACAAACAGGGGCCTAGCACTGATTCCTGGGGGACCCCTGACTTCACATCGGCAAAGGAGGAGCTTGTACAGTCCACCACTACTGCTTGGAATCGGTGTCTGAGGAAGCTAGAGATCCATGTTTTATTGGGGCCTTGGATCTCATTTCTGTGGAGTTTGTGTAGATGCAAACTATTATTTGCACGGTCAAAAGCCTTTGCGGAGTCCATGACCAGCATGTCAGTCTGCTTGTGGTTCTCCAGATTGGTCATCGAGTCTTCTACAAATTCAAGGAGCTGGGTCTCACATGATCTATTGATTCGGTAACCATGTTGACAGTCATTTATATATTTTGGCTTCAAGATGCTATCATGACTGTGCTTACGATTATGTGCTCCAACAGTTTTCAGACCACGCTGGTGAGGGATATCGGACGATAGTTGGCAGGGTCGGAATGCTCCGCTTTCTTGTAGATTGGAGTGACTTGCGCTGTTCTCCAGTCTGCTGGAACATTTATATCTCTATCCATCCATCTCTCTTTTTCTCTCTCAATCAATGTACATATCTGTCTGTCTATTAGTCTTTCCATATCAATCTCTATATCTCTATCCGGCTTTCTCTATCTCTTCCTCTTCGTGAATATGTATATATTTACCACAATATATCTTTCTAGATTTATATCTTTCAATTTCTCTCTCTCATTTACATTCCATCCCATCAGGGTCGATCTTTCAATCTTATGCTCTCTATGTGACATATGCCTCATTATCTCGCTTACTATATCTCTCTTTTTTTTTTGTTATTTCTTTATGTTTCTTTCTGTCTCTCTTTCTTTCTGTCGCATGCATAATTGGCGGATCACGTTTCACATAAAGTGATTACATCGCTAATTGCTGTGTTTTGATAAGAGTATTTGATTAGTGGAGATACGTTTCCAAGCGTTGGGAGAGGAACTAAGGCGCCTAGTACCTGAACAAAACAACTGTTGGGAGAGGAACTATGGCGCCTAGTACCTGAACAAAACAACTGTTGGGAGAGGAACTATGGCGCCTAGTACCTGAACAAAACAACTTGGGAGAGGAACAATGGCGCCTAGTACCTGAACAGACAACTGTTGGGAGAGGAACTATGGCGCCTAGCACCTGAACAAAACAACTGTTGGGAGAGGAACTATGGCGCCTAGTACCTGAACAAAAACAACTGTTGGGAGAGGAACTATAGCGCCTAGTACCTGAACAAAAAAAACTTGTGTGCGCCCAATTTTTGTTTGTTTTTGACTCAAGATTATATTCAACACTGTCAAGTCATATTAATTGAAGTCATGTATGAGAAACATATATTGAGGAAACAAAGAGTCTTGAGCAAAAGCGAGTGCAAGGGTTCCCTTAGTAAAATATAATTAAAAATGCAGTGGTGCATATTGTTTTATATTTTAATTCACTGTCTCTTTTAGACAATGTGTAAAAAGGGGATTTTAGACTTTCAGAATGTTACTATTAGATGTCTCCTGGGGAAACATTATGAATAAAACATCAACATACACCAATTATATGTGGACTACAAAAGAGCTTATGATATACGTATCATGTATATAACGATGGCTAACTCCAAAAGTAGAAGCAAAGTTCAGGGAGAGAAAAGTTCTCAATTAATTAGGACCTGGGATAATGAGATTCATGTATTTTTTTTAACATCAAAGAGAAAATGCATTAGAAACATACATGTGAGCACTAGTGAAACCATTACAAACTATTTCGAGAGAGGTGCCGTAGTAAAGAACAACAACCATCAGGAACTTTATAAAGACAGCCACTGCAGTGCCTGGCATTCGAAGACGATATAGCGCGGCTTAGTAGAAACAGACAATGATATAATTAAAGATTGAAACTTGAATTTGTCTAGGTCAAAGCTGGTCTTGAAGTAAATGAAGCAAAGACAAACTATATGATGATGTCACGAAACACGCATACTAATAACACCATCAATACAAACAAACAAACACATCTTTGAGAAAGTTGCTACTTTCAAATATCTAGGGGTGACTATAAATGACCACCATAAATAATGTCAATGGTGAAAGAAATGATAATAGTAGACAATCGTTCCTATGTCTGCCTAAAAACGCTACTTAGGAACCAAAAACCTCTCTAGGGGAAAAAAAAGGCAACATACACCATTATCATAGCACAAGTGGTAACTTACATAAATGAGACTCTGTTCTAGAAGAAAAGCAGAGAAGATGATAAATACATTGGAAAAAAAAATTCTCATGAAAATCTATGGCCCGGTGATAGACACTTTTGTTTTGTGAATACCTACAAACCAAGATATAGATCAATTATACAAAGACCCACCCACAGCTGCAAACAAAAAGATACACCCACAGTGGCAAACAAAATGATACACCCACAGTGGCAAACAAAATGATACACCCACAGTCAAAAACAAAAAGATACACCAACAGTCGAAAACCAAAAGATGCACCCCTAGTCGCAAACATAAAGATACACCCAGAGTCGCAAACATAATGATACACCCACAGTCGCAAACAAAAATATATCTGTGGGTGTATCTTTTTGTTAGCGACTGTGGGTGTATCCTTTTGTTTGCAACTATGGGTGTATCTTTTTGTTTGCAACTGTGTGTGTATCATTTTGTTTGGACTGTGGGTGTAGCTTTTGGTTTGCGCCTGTCGGTGTATCTTTTTGTTTGCGACTGTTGGTGTATCTTTTTGTTTGCGACTGTGGGTATATCTTTTGGTTTGCGACTGTGGGAGTATCTTTTTGTTTGCGACTGTGTGTGTATCTTTTGTTTGATACTGTAGATGTATCTCTTTGTTTGCGACTGTTGGTGTATCTTTTTGTTTGCGACTAGGGGTGTATCTATTTGTTTGCGACTGTGGGTGTATTTTTTTGTTTGCGACGTTGGGTGTATCTTTTGTTTGATACTGTAGCTGTATCTTTTTGATTGCGACTGTTGGTGTATCTTTTTGTTTGCGACTAGGGGTGTATCTATTTGTTTGCGACTGTGGGTGTATTTTTTTGTTTGCGACTTTTGGTGTATCTTTTGGTTTGCGACTGTGGGTGTATCTTTTTTTTTGCCACTGTTGGTGTATCTTTTTGTTTGCGACTGTGTATGTATCTTTTTGTTTGCGACTGTGGGTATAACTTTTTGTTTGCGACTGTGTGTGTATCTTATTATTTTTGACTGTTGGTGTATCTTTTCGTTTGTGACTCTGGGTGTATCTTTTGTTTGATACTGTGGGTGTATCTTTTTGTTTGCGACTGTGAGTGTATCATTTTGTTTGCGACTCTTGGTGTATCTTTTTGTTTGCGACAGAGGGTGTATCTTTTTGTTTGCGACTGTGGGTGTATCTTTTTTGTTTGCAACTAGTGGTGCATCTTTTGGTTTGCGACTATTGATGATTCTTTTTTTTGTTGCGACTGTGGTTGTATCTTTTGTTTTGCGACTGTAGGTGTATCTTTTTTTTGAGACTGTGTGTGTATCTTTTTGTTTGCGACTGTTGGTGTATCTTTTTGTTTGTGATTGTGGGGGTATCTTTTTTTTTCGACAGTGGGTGTATCTTTGTATTTGCGACTTTGGGTTTATCGTTTTGTTTGTGACAGTGGGTGTATCTTTTTGTTTGTTACTGTAGGTGTATCTTTTTGTTGGCGACTCCTGGTGTATCTTTTTGTTTGCGACTGTGGTTGTATCTTTTCGTTTGCTAATGTGGGTGTATCTTTTTGTTTGATACTGTGGGTGTATCTTTTTATTTGCGACTTTGGTGTATCTTTTTGTTTGCGACTATGGGTGTATCTATTTGTTTGCGACTGTAGGTGTATCTTTTGGTTTGCGACTGTTGTTGTATCTTTTGGTTTGCGACTGTGGGTGTATCTTTTCGTTTGCTAATTTGGGTGTATCTTTTTGTTTGATAATGTGGCTGTATCTTTATAATTGCGACTGTTGGTGTACCTTTTTGTTTGCGACTAGGGGTGTATCTATTTTTTTGCGTCTGTTGGTGTATATTTTTGTTTGCGACTGTGGGTGTATCTTTTGGTTTGCGACTTTTGGTGTATCTTTTTGTTTGCGAATGTGGGTATATCTTTTGGTTTGCGACTGTTGGTGTATCTTTTTGTTTGCGACTGTGGGTGTAATTTTTTCTTTGCGAATAGGGGTGTGTCTATTTTGTTTGCGACTTTGCTCGTATCTTTTTCTTTGCGACTGTGGGTATATCTTTTTGTTTTCGACTGTGTGTGTATCTTTTTGTTTGCGTCTGTTGGTGTATCTTTTTGTTTGCGACTAGGGGCGTATCATTTAGTTTGCGACTGTGGGTGTATCTTTTTGTTTGCCACTGTTGGTGTATCTTTTTGTTTGCCACTGTGTGTGCATCTTTTTTTTGCGACTGTTGGTATATCTTTTTGTTTGCGACTGTGTGTGTATCTTATTATTTTCGACTGTTGGTGTATCTTTTCATTTGGGACTGTGGGTGTATCTTTTTGTTTGCGACTGTTGGTGTATCTTTTTGTTTGCGACTATGGGTGTATCTATTTGTTTGTGACTCTTAGTGTATCTTTTTGTTTGCGACTCTTGGTGTATCCTTTTGTTTGCGACTATGGGTGTATCTATTTGTTTGTGACTCTTAGTGTATCTTTTTGTTTGTAACTCTGGGTGTATCTTTTTGTTTGCGACTCTTCGTGCATCTTTTTGTTTGCGACTGTGGGTGTTTCATTTGGTTTGCAACTGTGGGTGTATCTTTTCGTTTGCGACTTTTGGTGTATCTTTTTGTTTGCAACCAGTGGTGTATCTATTTGTTTGCGACTGTTGATGTATCTTTTTGTTTGCAACTGTGGGTGTATCTTTTGGTTTGCGACTGTGGGTGTATCTTTTCGTTTGAGACTGTGGGTGTATCTTTTTGTTTGCGACTGTGGGTATATCTTTTTGTTTGCAACTGTGGGTGTATCTTTTGGTTTGCGACTGTGGGTGTATCTTTGGTTTTCGACTGTGGGTGTATCTTTTCGTTTGCTAATGTGGGTGTATCTTTTTTTTGTACTGTGGGTGTATCTTTTTATTTGCGACTGTTGATGTATTTTTTTTGTTTGCGACTAAGGGTGTATCTATTTGTTTGCGACTGTGTGTGAATCTTTTTGTTTGCGACTGTGGGTGTATCTTTTGGTTTGAGACTGTGGGTGCATCTTTTTGTTTGCCACTGTTGGTGTTTATTTTTGTTTGATAATGTGGGTGTATCTTTTNTTGCGACTGTGTGTGAATCTTTTTGTTTGCGACTGTGGGTGTATCTTTTGGTTTGAGACTGTGGGTGCATCTTTTTGTTTGCCACTGTTGGTGTTTATTTTTGTTTGATAATGTGGGTGTATCTTTTGTTTGCGACTGTTGGTGTACCTTTTTTTTTGCGACTAGGGGTGTATCTATTTGTTTGCTACTGTGGGTGAATCTTTTTGTTTGCGACTGTGGGTGTATCTTTTGGTTTGCGACTGTGGGTGTATCTTTTCGTTTGCGACTGTGGGTGTATTATTTTGTTTGCGACTGTTGGTGTATCTTTTTATTTGATACCGCGGGGGTATCTTTTTTTTTGCGACTGTGGGTGTTTCTTTTTGTTTGCGACTGTGGGTGTATCTTTTGGTTTGAGACTGTGGGTGTATCTTTTTGTTTGCGACTGTGGGTATATCTTTTTGTTTGCAACTGTGGGTTTATCTTTTGGTTTGCGACTGTGGGTGTATCTTTGGTTTTCGACTGTGGGTGTATCTTTTCGTTTGCTAATGTGGGTGTATCTTTTTTTTGATACTGTGGGAGTATCTTTTTATTTGCGACTGTTGATGTATTTTTTTGTTTTCGACTAGGGGTGTATCTATTTGTTTGCGACTGTGTGAATCTTTTTGTTTGCGACTGTGGGTGTATCTTTTGGTTTGAGACTGTGGGTGCATCTTTTTGTTTGCCACTGTTGGTGTTTATTTTTGTTTGATAATGTGTTTGTATATTTTTGTTTGCGACTGTTGGTGTACTTTTTTTTTTGCGACTAGGGGTGTATCTATTTGTTTGCTACTGTGGGTGAATCTTTTTGTTTTCGACTTTGGGTGTATCTTTTTGTTTGACACTGTGAGTTTAAATTTTTGTTTGCGACTGATTGTGTATGATTTTGTATGCGACTAGGGGTGTATCTATTTGTTTGCGACTGTGGGTGTAAATCTTTTTGATTGCGACTCTTGGTGTATCTTTTTGTTTGCGACTGTGGGTGTATCTTTTTGTTTGCAACTCTACTAACTCTACCCAACTGTACCAAAATCTATCCTACTCTACTTAACTATATGCAACTCTTCCCAACTCTAGCCAACTCTATGCAACTCTTTCCAATTGTACCCAACTCTATCTAACTCTATCGACCTCTATTCAATTCTAGCCAACCGTATCAAACTCTGCCCAACTCTATTGAACTCTACTCAACTCTATCCAACTCTACCCAATGCTACCCTACTCTACTAAACTATATCGAACTCTACCAAACTCTAACAAACTCTACTCAACTATACCAAACCTACGCAAATCTATCCAACTCTACTTAGCTCCACCCAACTCTTGCCAACTCTAGTCATTTCTATCCAACTCTATCCAATTCTATCCAAATCTATCCAACTCTATCCAACTCTATCAAATTCTACCCAACTCTATCTCTTCTCAACTCTACCAAATCTACGAAAATCTATCCAACACTATTAAATTCTATCCAACTCTAATTAGCTCCATCCAACTCTTCCCAACTCTATTCAACTCTATACAACTCTATCGCACTCTACCTAACTCTAACCAACTCTACCCAACTCTACCCAACGCTACCCAATTCTACGAAAATCTACGAAAATCTATACAACTCTACTTAGCTCTACCAAACTCTACCAAACTCTATCCTACTCTACTTAACTCTATCAAACACTTCCCATCTCAAGCCAACTCTATCCAACTCTTTCCATTCTACCTAACTCTATCAACTCTATCCAATTCTACCCAAGTCTATCAAATTCTTTACAACTCTATCGCACACCTCGATCAAATTCTACCCAACTCTATCTAACTCTATCCAACTCTATCCAACTCTATACAACACAATCCCACTTTACCTAACTCTACATATCACTACGCAACTCTACGAAAATCTATTCAACTCTAATCAACTCTATCAAACTCTACCTAGCTCTACCCAGCTCTACCAAACTCTTTTCTTCTCTACTAACTCTATCAAATTCTGCCCAATTCTACCAAACTCTATCAAATTCTATCAAACTCTATCAAACTATACCCAACTCTACCCAACTCTACCCACCTCTACTAAACTATATCCAACTCTACCAAACTCTAGCAAACTCTACTCAACTCTTTTAAACCTACACACATCTCACCAACTCTATTCCACAATTAGCTCTAATTAGCTCTACCCAACTCTTCCAAACTATATTAGCCATTTCTATCCAACTCTATCCTATTCTACCCAACTCAATCAAACTCTATACAAATCTATCGAACTCTACCTAACTCTACCATACTCTACCCAAATCTACCCATCGCTACCCAGTTCTATGAAAGTCTATTCAACAATATCCAACTCTAACCAACTCTACCAAAACCTATACAGCTCTATTCAACTCTATCCAACTCTAATTAGCTCCACCCATTTCTTCCCATCTCTAGCCAACTCTATCCAACTCTATCCAATTCTACCCAACTCTATTCAACTCTATACAACTCTATCGTACTCTACATAACTCTACCCAACTCTACCCAACGCTACCCAATTCTACGAAAATCTATCCAACTCTACTTAGCTCTACCCAACTTTACCAAACTCTATCCTACACTACTTAACTCTATCAAACACTTCCCGTCTCTAGCCACATCTATCAAATTCTTTCCAATTCTCCCTAACTCTATCAAACTCTATCCAATTCTACCCAAGTCTATCCAACTCTATACAACTCTATCGCACTCTACCCATCTCTACCCATCTCTACCCAACTCTACCCAAGGAGCAAGGAGCAGTAGAGTTGGGTTGTCGGATCGCTCTGTTCTGTAGAGTTGGGTAGAGATAGGTAGTAATAGGTAGAGTGGGATAGAGTTGTATAGAGTTGTATAGAGTTGGGTAGAATTAGATAGAGTTGGATAGAGTTGGATACGCAACTCTATCCAAAACTTTACAAAACTTTACAAAATATTATACA
Organism: Lymnaea stagnalis; assembly: GCA_964033795.1. Taxonomy (NCBI): domain Eukaryota; kingdom Metazoa; phylum Mollusca; class Gastropoda; family Lymnaeidae; genus Lymnaea; species Lymnaea stagnalis. The sequence goes on from CAXITT010001544.1 coordinate 19,198, forward strand.
ACTTTATAAAAGATTACAAAACGATACAAAACTTTACAACACTTCACAAAAGATTACACTACTTTACAAAAGATGACATATCTTTACAAATCTTTACAAAAATTTAAACAAGATTACACAAATTTACAAAGCTTTACAAAATTTTACAAACTGTATCCAACTAAATAAAACTCTACGCAACTCTATCCATCGCTATCCAATACAACCCAGCTAAAAAATTTTACAAAAGATTACAAATATTTACTGTAATCTTTTCAAAAGTTTACAAACGATTGTAATGCTTTACAAAAGTTTACAAAATATTATAATGCTTTACAAAAGTTTACAAAAGTTTACATAACCTTACAAATCTTTATAGAGTTAAGTAGAGTTGGATAGAGTTTGAAAGAGTTTGATAGAGTTTGTTAGAATTGGGCAGAGTTGGATAGAGTTAAGTAGAGTAGGATAGAGTTTGGTAGAGTTGGGTAGAGTTGAATAGAGTTTATTAGATTTTTGTAGAATTGGGTAGAGTGTGGTAGAGTTGGGTAGAGTTAAGTAGATTGGGATAGAATTGTATAGAGTTGGATAGAATTGTGTAGAATTTGATAGAGTTGGATAGAGTTGGATAGAGTGTGGTAGAGTTGTGTAGCATTGGGTAGAGTTGGATAAAGTTTGCTATAGTTTGATAGAGTTTGATAGAGTTGAATACAGTTGGATAGATTTGCGTAAGTTTGGTAGAGTTGAGTAGATTTTTTTAGATTTTGGTAGAGTTGGATATAGTAGATATTGGTAGAGTTGGGTATAGTTGGGTAGCGTTCGGTAGAGTTGGATAGAGTTGGATAGAGTTTGACAGAGTTACAACTTTTCGAAACTTTACAAAACATTATTAAACTTTACAAAACTTTACAAAATTTTACAAAACTTTACAAAAGTATACAAAACTTTACAAAAGATTACAGAAACTTTACAAATCTTAAAAAAACTTTACAAAAGTTTACATAACTTTGTAGATTTGGGTAGAGTTGGTTAGGGTTTGATAGAGGTTCATAGAGTTGGGTAGAATTGGGCTGAGTTGGATAGAAATAGTAGAGTAGGATAGACTTAAGTCGAGTTGGGTAGAGCTAAGTAGAGTTGGATAGAGTTGAATAGACTAGATTAGATTTTCGTAGAAATGGGAAGAGTTGGGTAGAGTTGGGTAGCATTAAGTATATTGGTATAGAGTTGTATAGAGTTGGATAGAGTTGGATAGGGTTGGGTAGAGTTAGATAGAGTTGGATGGAAGTGGATAGAGTTGGCTAGGGTTGGGAAGAGTTGGGTGGAGCTAAGTAGAGTTGGACAGAGTAGAATAGAGTTGGATATATTTGCGTAGGTTTGGTAGAGTTGAGTAGAGTTTTTTTTTTATATTTTGGTAGAGTTGGATATAGTTGAGTACAGTTGGGTAGAGTTGGGTAGAGTTTGGTAGCATTGGGTAGAGTTGCATAGAGTTGGGTAGAGTTTAAAAGAGTTGGGTAGAGTTGGATAGAGTTGGATAGAGTTGGGTAGATTTTGAGAGAGGTGGATTAAGTTGGCTAGAGTTGGAAAGATTTGGGTAGAATTAGGCAGAGTTGGATAGAGTTAAGTAGAGTAAAATAGAGTTTGGTAGAGTTTGATAGAGCTAATGTAGAGTTGGATAGAGTTGAATAGAGTTGATTAGATTTTCGTAGAATTGTGTAGAGTGGGGTAGAGTTGTTTATATTTGGGTAGAGTGCGATAGAGTTGAATAGAGTTGGATAGAATTGCCTAGAGTTGGGAAGAGTTGGGTAGAGTTATGTATAGTTGCGTAGAGTTAGTTAGAAAGCGATATAGTTGTATAAAATTGGATAGACATGTTGGTAGAATTGGATCGAGTTCGATAGAGTTGGATAGAGTTGGGTACAATTGGAAAGAGTTGCATAGAGTTGGCTAGAGTTGGAAAGAGTTGGATATAGTTAAGTAGAGTAGGATAGAAGTTGGTAAGTTGGGTAGAGCTAAGTAGAGTTAGGTAGAGTGCGATAGAGTTAGTATAGAGTTTTTTAGAAATGGATAGAGTTGGATAGAGTTGAATAGATTTGGGTAGATTTGGATAAAGTTGGCTAGAGTTGGCTTGAGTTGGAAAGAGTTGGGATGAGCTAATTTGAATTGGATAGAGTTGAATAGAGTTGGATAGATTTGGGTAGGTTTGGTAGAGTTTAGTAGAGTTTTCTAGAGTTGGGTAGAGTTGGGTAGCGTTGGGTAGAGTTGGGTAGAGTTGGATAGAGTGCGATAGAGTTGTATAGAGTTGGATAGACATGGGTAGATTTGGATAGAGTTTGATAGAGTTAGGTAAAATTGGAAAGAGTTGGATAGAGTTGGCTAGAGATGAGAAGTGTTTGATTGAGTTAATTAGAGTAGGATAGAGTTTGGTAGAGTTGGGTAGAGCTAAGAAGAGTTGGAGAGATTTTCGTAGAATTGGGTAGGGTTGGGTAGAGTTGGTTAGAGTTAGGTAGAGTGCAATAGAGTTGTATAGAGTTGAATTGAGTTGGGTAGAATTGGATAGAGTTGAATAGAAAGGGCTAGAGTTGAGAAGAGTTAGGTGGACCAAATTAGAGTTGGATAGAGTTGAGTAGTGTTGGATAGATTTGCGTAGGATTGGTTTAGGTGAGTAGAGTTTGCTAAAGTTGGGAAGAGTTTGATATAGTTGAGTAGATATGGGTAGAGTTGGGTAGAGTTGGGTAGCGTTGGGTAGGTTGGATTCAATAAAGTACTGTAAGTTTAATCAGAATTCAGTATCCTTCTTTGCATGCCTGGATAATAAGTGGAAGAATGGAATAAGTCTCAGCCGGCACCCTGAAGCAGTAATATAAAACATTTGACCATGCTACTGACATAACGCACTAAGGAATAAGATCTCACGCCTTAAGTTACAATGATGTCAGAGCAAATGTGTTACAGGAAGGGTTGGTTAGAGTTTGATAGAGTTGGGTTGAGTTGGGTAGAATTAAGCAGAGTTGGATAGAGTTAAGTAGAGTAAAATAGAATTTGGTAGAGTTTGATAGAGCTAATGTAGAGTTTGATAGATTTGAATAGAGTTGATTAGATTTTAGTAGAATTGAGTAGGGATGGGTAGAGTTTGTTAGAGTTGGGTAGAGTGCGATAGAGTTTATAGAGTTGGATAGACTTGGGTAGAATTGGATAGAGTTGGATAGCGTTAGGTAGAATTGGAAAGAGTTGGATAGAGTTGGCTAGAGATGGGAAGTGTTTGATAGAGTTAAGTAGAGTAGGATAGAGTTTGTTAGAATTAGGTAGAGCTAAGTAGAATTGGATAGAGTTGAGTAGATATGGGTAGAGTTGGATAGAGTTGGGTAGAGCTAAGTAGATTTAGATAGAGTTGAAAAGAATTTGATAGATTTGTGTAGGCTTTGTAGAGTTGGATATAGTTGAGTAAAATTGTGTAGAATTGGGTAGAGTTGGATAGAGTTGAATAGAGTTGGATAGAGTTGGATAGAGTTGGATAGATTTGGATAAAGTTGAGTAGAATTTGATAGAGTTTGATAGAGTTGGATAGAGATGGGTAGAGTTGACTAGAGTTGTAAGAGTTGGGTAGAGTTAGGTATAGTTGGGTAGAGTTAGTTAGAAAGCGATAGAATTGTATAGAGTTGGATAGACTTGGGTAGAATTGGATAGAGTTCGATGGAGTTGGATAGAGTTGGGTACAATTGGAAAGAGTTGCATAGAGTTGGCTAAAGTTGGGAAGAGTTGGATATAGTTAAGTAGAGTAGGATAGAGTTCGGTAGAGTTGGGTAGAGCTAAGTAGAGTTAGATAGAGTGCGATAGAGTTAGGATAGAGTTTGGTAGAAATGGATAGAGTTGGATAGAGTTGAAAAGAGTTGGGTAGAATTGGGTAGAGTTTAATAGAGTTGGCTTGAGTTGGAAAGAGTTGGGTGGAGCTAAGTAGAATTGGATAGAGTTGGATAAAGTTAGATATATTTGGGTAGGTTTAGAAAGGTTGAGTAGAGCTTGCTAGAGTTGCGAAGAGTTGGATATAGTTGAGTAGATATGGGTAGAGTTGGGTAGAGTTGGGTAGCTATGGGTAGAGTTGGATATAGTTGGAACGAGTTTGATAGAGTTGGAAAGATATTGGTAGAGATGGGTAGAGCTAGGTAGAGTTGTTTAGAGTTGAATAGAGTTTAAATTTTTTTCGTTAAGTTGGGTAGCGATGGAGTGGGATAGAGTTGTATAGAGTTGTATAAAGTTGGGTAGAATTAGACAAAGTTGGATAGAGTTGGGTAGAATTGGATAGAGGTGGAAAGAGTTGGCTAGTGTTGGGAAGAGTTGGATGGAGCTAAGTAAAGTTGGATAGAGTTGAATAGAGTTTGATAGATATGCGTAGGTTTGGTAGAGTTGTGTAGAGTGCGCAAGTAGAGTTGGATATAGGTGAGTAGAGTTGTTTAGAGTTGGGTAGAGTTGGGTAGAGTTGGACTTTATAAAAATTTACAAAGTTTACATAACTTTACAAAACTTTGTAGAGTTGGGTAGGGTTGAATAGAGTTGCTTAGAATTTGGCAGATTTGGATAGAGTTAAGTAGAGTAGAATAGGGTTTGGTAGAGTTTGTTAAAGCTAAGTAGAGTTGGATAGAGTTGAATAGAGTTGATTAGATTTTCGTAGAATTGGGTAGAGTTGGGTAGAGTTGGGTAGAGTTGGATAAATTTGGATAGAGTTGGATTAAATTGGATAGAGTTGGATAGAAATGGCTATAGTTGGGAAGAGTTTAGTAGGGTTAGGTATAGTTAGACAGAGTTAGGTGTAGTTGGGTAGAGTTAGTTAGATAGCGATAGAGTTTATAGAGTTTGATAGACTTGGGTAGAATTGGATAGAGTTCGATAGAGTTGGATAGAGTTGGGTAAAATTGGAAAGAGTATCATAGAGTTGGCTAGAGTTAGGAAGAGTTGGATATAGTTAAGTAGAGTACAATATAGTTTGGTAGAGTTGGTTAGAGCTATGTAGAGTTGGATAGTAGAGTTGATTAAATTTTCGTAGAATTGGGTAGCGTTGGGTAGAGTTGGGTAGAGTTAGGTAGAGTTAGGTAGAGTGCGATTAGAGTTATGATATAGTTTGTTAAAAATGGATAGAGTTGGAAAGAGTTCAATAGAGTTGGGTAGAATTGGATAGAGTTGGATAGAGTTGGATCGATTTGGGTAGGTTTTGTAGAGTTGAATAGAGTTGGGTAGAGTTGGGTAGCGTTGGGTAGAGTTTGTTAGAGTTGGATAGTGTTGATTATATTGTCGTAGAATTGGGCAGAGTTGGATAGAGTTAAGTAGAGTAGAATAGAGTTTCGTAGATTTTAGTAGAGCTAAGTAGATTTGGATAGAGTTGAATAGAGTTGATAGAGTTGGTTAGAATAGGATAGAGTTGGATAGAGTTGGCTATAATTTGGAAGAGTTGGGTGGAGCTAATTAGAGCTAATTGTGGAATAGAGTTGGTGAGATTTGTGTAGGTTTAATAGAGGCGAGTAGAGTTAGCTAGAGTTTGGTAGAGTTGGATATCGTTTAGTTGAGTTGGGTAGAGTTGGGTACCATTTCATAGAGTTGCATAGAGTTAGTTAGAGTTGGATAGAATTGGGTATAGTTTGATAGAGTTTGATAGAGTTGGATAGAGTTTGGTAGAATTTGGAAGAGTGTGATAGACTTAGTAGAGAAGAATAGAGTTTGGTAGAGTTGGGTAGAGCTAGGTAGAGTTGGATAGAGTTAAATAGAGTTGAATAGATTTTCGTAGAGTTTGGTAGTGATGGGTAGAGTTAGGTAGAGTGGGATAGAGTTGTATAGAGTTGGATAAATTTGGGTAGAAATAGATAGAGTTGTATATAGTTGAATAGAGTTGGGTAGAATTGAATAGAGTTGGATAGAGTTGCCCAGAGTTGGGAAGAGTTGGGTGGAGCTAATTAGATTTGGATAGAATTGAATAGTGTTGGGTAGATGTGCGTAGATTTGGTAGAGTTGAGTAAAGATAGAGTTGGATAGAGTTGGATTGATTTGGGTAGAATTGGATAGAGTTGGATATAAATGGCTAGAGTTGGCAAGAGTTGGGTGGAGCTAAGTAGAGTTGGATAGATTTGCGTAGGTTTGGTAGAGTTGAGTAGAGTTTGTTAGAGTTTGGTAGAGTTTGATATAGTTTAGTAGAGTAGGGTAGCATTGGGTAGAGTTGGATAGAGTTGAGTAGAGTTGGGAAGAGTTTGATATAGTTAAGTAGAGTAGGATAGATTTTGGTGCTGTTGGGTAGAGCTAAGTAGAGTTGGAAAGAGTTGAATAGAGTTTATTAGATTTTCGTATAATTGGGTAGCGTTGGGTTGATTTAGATAGAGTGCGATACAGTTGTATAGAGTTAGATAGAATTTGGTAGAAATCGATAGAGTTGGTTAGAGTTGGATAGAGTTGAATAGAGTTGGATAGAATTGGATAGAGTTGGCTAGAGTTAGAAAGAGTTGGGTAGAGCTAATTAGAGTTGGATAGAGTTTAATAAAGTTGGAAAGATATTGGTAGGTTTGGTAGAGTTGAGTAGAGTTTGCTAGAGTTGGGTAGAGTTGGATATAGTTGAGTAGATATGGGTAGAGTTGGGTAGAGTTGGGTAACGTTGGGTAGAGTTGGATAGAGTTGGTTAGAGTTGGATAGAGTTGATTAGATTTTCGTAAAATTGGGTAGCGTTGGGTAGAGTTGGGTAGAGTTAGGTAGAGTGTGATAGAGTTGTATAGAGTTGGATAGAATTGGGTAGAAATGGATAGAGTTGGATAGAGTTAGCTAGAGTTGTGAAGAGTTGGGTGGAGCTAATTAGATTTGGATAGATTTGAATAGAGTTGGTGAGATTAGGGTAGGTTTGGTAGAGTTGATTAGAGTTGGGTAGAGTTGGGTAGCATTTGGTAGATTTGGATAGAGTTGGTTAGAGTTGAATAGAGTTGGGTAGAGTTTGATAGAGCTTGATAGAGTTGGATAGAGTTTGGTAGAATTGGGCAGAGTTGGATAGAGTTAGTAGAGTAGGATAGAGTTTGGTAGAGTTGGGTAAAGCTAGTTAGAATTGGATAGAGTTGAAAAGAGTTGAATATATTTTCGTAGAGTTGGGTAGAAATGAGTAAAGTTAGGTAGAATGGGATAGAATGTATAAAGTTGGATAGAGTTACACTCACAGTCGCAAACAAAAAGATACACCCAGAGTCGCAAACAAAAAGATACACCAACAGTCGCAAATCAAAAGATACACCCACAGTCGCAAACAAATAGATACACCCCTAGTTGCATACACAATAATACACCAACAGTCGCAAACAAAAACATACACTCACAGTGTCAAACAAAAAGAAACACCCACAGTCGCAAATGAAAAGATACACCCACAGTCTCAAAGCAAAAGATACACCCACAGTCGCAAACAAAAAGATACACCAACAGTCACAAGTAAATAGATACACCTGTAGTCGCAAGAAAAAAGATACACCCAAATTAGCAAACGAAAAGATACACCCACAGTCGCAAACCAAAAGATACACCCACAGTATCAAACAAAAAGATATACCCACAGTCGCAAACCAAAAGATACAGCCACATTCGAAAACAAAATAATACACCAAGAGTCGCAAACAAATAGAAACTCCCCTAGTCGCAAACAAAAAGATACACCCACAGTCGCAAACAAAAAGATACACCCACAGTATCAAACAAAAAGATACCTCCTCAGTCACAAACGAAAAGATGCACAACAGGCGAAAATAAAAAGATACACCCACAGTACCAAACAAAAAGATACACCAACAGTGGCAAACGAAAAGATACACCCACAGTCGCAAACCAAAAGGTAAACCCTAGTTGCAAACAAAAATGATACGACAACAGTCGCAAATAAAAAGATACACCCACAGTATCAAACAAAAAGATACACCAACAGTCGCAAACAAAAAGATACACCTAGATTATCAAACAAAAATATACACCCACAGGCTCAAACCAAAAGATACTACCACAGTGCGCAAACAAAAAGATACACCCACAGTCGCAAACAAATAGATACACTACTAGTTGCAAACAAAAATGATACACCAACAGTCGCAAATAAAAAGATACACCCACAGTATCAAATAAAAAGATACACCAACAGTCGCAAACGAAAAGATACACCCACAGTCAAAACCAAAAGATACAACCACAGTCGTAAACAAAAAGATACACCAACAGTCGCAAACAAAAAGATACACCCCCAGTCCCAAATGAAAAGATACACAAACAGTCAAAAATAATAAGATACACACACAGTCGCAAACAAAAAGTTATACCCACGGTCACAAACAAAAAGATACACATACAGTCGCAAACAAAAAGATACATTAACAGTGGCAAAAAAAAGGATACACCCACAGTCGCAAACCAAAAAATACACCCAAAGTCGCAAACAAAAAAATACACCCACAGTCGCAAACAAATAGATACACCCCTAGTCGCAAACAAAAAGATACACCAACAGTCGCAAATAAAAAGATACACCCACAGTATCAAACAAAAGAAACACCGACAGTCGCAAACGAAAAGAAAAACCAACAGTCGCAAACCAAAAGATACACCCACAGTCGCAAACAAAAAAATACACCAACAGTCGCAAAAAAAATGATACACCGACATGCGCAAACCAAAAGATACACCCACAATCGCAAAAAAAAAGATACACCAACAGTCTCAAACCAAAAGATGCACCCCTTGTCGCAAACAAAAAGATACATCCACTGTTCAAACAAAAAGATACACCCACAGTTGCAAACAAAAAGATACACCCACAGTTGCAAACAAAAAGATACACCCACAGTTGCAAACAAAAAGATACACCCACAGTTGCAAACAAAAAGATACACCAACAGTCGCAAACAAAAAGATACATCCACTGTTCAAACAAAAAGATACACCCACAGTTGCAAACAAAAAGATACACCCACAGTCACAAACAAAAAGACACACCCACAGTTGCAAACAAAAATTTACACCCACAGTCGCAAACAAAAAGATACACCCAGAGTCGCAAACAAAAAGATACACCCACAGATATCTTTTTCTTTGCGACGGTGGGTGTATCATTTTGTTTGCCACTTTTGGTGTATCTTTTGTTTGCAGCTGTGGGAGTATCTTTTTGTTTACAGCTGTGGATGGGTCTTTGTATAATTGATCTATATCTTGGTTTGTAGGTATTCACAAAACAAAAGTGTCTATCACCCGGCCATAGAATTTCATGAGAATTTTCTTTCCAATATATTTATCATCTTCTCTGCTTTTCTTCTAGAACAGAGTCTCATTTATGTAAGTTACCACTTGTCCTATGATAATGGTGTATATTGCCTTTTTGTTCCCCTAGAGAGGTTTTTGGTACCAAGTAGCGTTTTTAGGCTGACATAGGAACGATTGGCTTCTTTTACCACTTCTTTCACCATTGATCTTATTTATTGTGCTCATTTATAGTCACCCCTAGATATTTTAAAGTAAAAACTTTCTCAAAGATGTGTTTGTTTGTTTGTATTGATGGTGTTATTAGTATGCGTGTTTCGTGACATCATCATATAGTTTGTCTTTGCTTCATTTACTTCAAGACCAGCTTTGACCGAGACATATTCAAGTTTCAATCTTTAATTATATCATTGTCTGTTTCTACTAAGCAGCGCTATATCGTCTTCGAATGCCAGGCACTGCGCTGGCTGCCTTTATAAAGTTCCTGATGGTTGTTGTTCTTTACTACGGCACCTCTCTCGAAATAGTTTGTAATGGTTTCACTAGTGCTCACATGTATGTTTCTAATGCATTTTTCTTTTTGATGTTAAAAAGAGTACATGAATCTCCTTATCCCAGGTCCTAATTAATTGAGAACTTTTCTCTCCCTGTACTTTGCTTCTACTTTTTGAGTTAGCCATCGTTATATACATGAGACGTATATCATAAGCTCTTTTGTAGTCCACATATAGTTGGTGTATGTTGATGTTTTATTCATAATCTTTCTCCAGGAGACATCTAATAGTAACATTCTGAAAGTCTAAAATCCCCTTTTTACACATAGTCTAAAAGAGACAGTGAATTAAAATATAAAACAATATGCACCACTGCATTTTTAATTATGTTTTACTAAGGGAACCCTTGCACTCACTTTTGCTCAAGACTCTTTGTTTCCTCAATATATGTTCCCCATACATGACGTCAATTAATGTGACTTGACAGTGTTGAATATAATCTTGAGTCAAAAAAAAAAAAAAAATTAGGCGTTCAACAGTTGTTTTGTTCAGGTACTAGGCGCCATAGTTCCTCCACCAACACTTGGAAATGTATCTCAACTAATCAAATACTCTTATCAAAACATAGCAATTAGCGATTTAATCACTTTATATGAAACGTGATCCGCCAATTATGCATGCGACAGAAAGAAAGAGACACAGAAAGATACATAAAGAAATAAGAAAAGAGAGATATAGTGAGCGCGATAATGAGGCATATGCAACATAGAGAGCATAAGATTGAAAGATCGACCCTGATGGGATGGAATGTAAATGAGAGAGAGAAATTGAGAGATATGAATCTAGAAAGAGATATAGTGATAAAGATATACATATTCAGGAAGAGGTAGATATAGAGAAAGCCGGATAGAGATATAGAGATTGATATGGAAAGACTAATAGACAGACATATATGTACATTGATTGAGAGAGAAAAAGAGAGATGGATGGATAGAGATATAAATGTTCCAGCAGACTGGAGAACAGCGCAAGTCACTCCAATCTACAAGAAAGCTGAGCATTCCGACCCTGCCAACTATCGTCCGATATCCCTCACCAGCGAGGTCTGCAATCTTTTGGAGCAAATAATCGTAAGCACAGTCATGATAGCATCTTGAAGCCAAAATATATAAATGACTGTCAACATGGTTACCGAATAAATAGATCATGTGAGACCCAGCTCCTTGAATTTGTAGAAGACTTGATGACCAATCTGGAGAACCACAAGCAGACTGACATGCTGGTGATGGACTCCGCAAAGGCTTTTGACCGTGAAAATAATGGTTTGCATCTACACAAACTCCACAGATATGAGATCCAAGGCTCCGCTAAAACATGGATCTCTAGCTTCCTCAGACACCGATTCCAAGCAGTAGTGGTGGACTGTACAAGCTCCTCCTTTGCCGATGTGAAGTCAGGGAATCAGTGCTAGGCCCCTGTTTTTTCCTAGCATACATTAATGACCTACCCGATAAACTGAAATGTCAAGCAAGACTGTTCGCAGATGACACAACGGTGTATAGGACGATCGCTAACAGATCTGACCAGGACCAGCTACAACAGGATCTCAATCTGTTTGCTGAGTGGGAGATGAGTTGGGACATGGAATTTCACCCTGCCAAGTGCCATACACTATCAGTTTCTAGAAGTTTTACTCCTCTACACTACAAACATATACTGTACGGCCATACATGGGTTTTACCAATCAAAGAGAGGTCCGCTGGGACGAGCACATTAACAATGTATGTAACCAAGCAAACAAGACCCTTGGGTTATTAAGGCGAGATCTAAAGATTGGCAACACCTGTGTAAAAGAAAGAGCATATAACGCCTTGTCCGTCTAGTTTTAGATTATGCATCTTCAGTGTGGGACCATTTAGCCTGAGGAGCCGTGACAGGCTGGAGGCAGTCCAGCGACGGGCAGCATGCTTTGTCCTGAAGCGATACAGGAATACCTCTAGTGTCGGCAGCATGCTGGAAACACTAGGCTGGTCACCATTGTAGGAACTATGACGACAATCCAGGCTCTCCATGATGAACAAGATAAATAATTGGCTGGTCCATCGTTCCAGAATTAAACAAAAACTCGTCCCATTCCCCAATAGACAGCGACGAAGCCATGACAGGCTATTCAGGGTCGTACCAGCAAGAACCCATTATATGAGCTGCTCATTCATTCCCAATACAATCAGGGACTTGAGAAAGCTTTCAAAACGTACAGTTGAGGCGACAAAACTAGACACATTTGTGTCATTTGCATCAAGCCTCCAAATCCCCATTGCATAACTCCTGCTGAAGGTGGCACTTGCAATCAGAGAAACATCCTCATCAACATCAGGCAAAGAAACATTGCAAATCCCAATTGCAAAACAACATTGAATAGGAGACAAAATGATCAATACATTGATCGTTGGTGTTGAATATATAGAGGAAGAAGAAGAATGAGAAGGATAACGAATTACAGAGAGATTGAGAGAGATGGAGAGATGGGTCGGTCGAACTAAAAGCCGAAGAACCATCCAAAGCTTACTGCGCAGATCCTACTGGAACTACCTGAACGGCATCTTCTCAGAGGAAGATACTACCGCCAAGAACAAGTGGTTCTGGAGCTATGTCAAGCATCAAAGGTCAACAAACATCGAGGTTTCCCCCCTGAGATGGGAAGGCAAGTTGACGTCTGAACCCAAAGAACAGGCGGACATACTCAATCAACAGTTCCAGTCGGTCTTTGGGGATGGCAGAGAGTACTCAGAAGTTGAGTTCCAGCTGAAGACCAAGATAATGAGCACAGCCTATCCCACCATGGAAGATATCAAGATATCAGAGAAGGATGTGCTGGGACTTCATAAAAGCATTAACCCCTACAAGGCATGTGGTCCTGACATTATCAAGCCACGAGTGCTAAAAGAATTGGCCAAAGAAATCGCTCCTGCATTAACAATCCTCTTCCAATCGTCGCTATTCACAGGCAATGTTCCAACTGACTGATGTGCTTGTGCTGGACTTTTCAAAAGCATTTGACCGTGTCAACCATAGCTTGTTATTACACAAACTGCAGAGATATGGGATCCAAGGCACTACAAAAACATGGATCTCTAGCTTCCTCAGCGACCGATGCCAGGCAGTAGTGGTAGATGGTAAAACCTTCTCCTTTGTCGGTGTTAAGTCAGGGGTCCCCCAGGGCTCAGTGCTAGGCCCTTGTTTGTTTCTAGCATATATCAATGATCTGCCCGAGAAGCTGACATCTCAGGCAAGACTGTTCGCAGACGACACGGCGGTATATAGGACAATCGTCAACAGCTCTTACAAGAGCCAGCTTCAACAAGACCTCAATCGGTTAGCTGAGTGGGAGATGAGCTGGGACATGGAATTTCATCCCGTCAAGTGCCAGATCCTGTCAGTCTCCAGAAGCAGGTTCCCTCTAAACCACTCTTACGAACTGCATGGCCATATTCTTGAGCCAGTTTCCTCCGTAAAGTACTTGGGTGTTACCATCCAAAGAGAGGTCCGCTGGGACGAGCACATTAACAGTGTGTGCAACCGGGCAAACAAGATCCTGGGGTTCCTAAGGCGCAATCTGAAGATCGGCGACTCAAGCGTGAAAGAAAAAGCCTATAAAGCCTTTGTCCGACCTATTTTAGAGTACGCTTCTACAGTCTGGGAACCCATTTACCCAGAAAAGCATCGACAGGTTGGAGGCGGTCCAGCGAAAGGCAGCGCGCTTTGTCATGAACCGCTACAGAAGCACCTTGGTGTTGGCAGCATGCTGGAAACACTAGGCTGGTCAACATTGGAAGAACGACGACGACTCTCCAGGCTCACCATGTTGTACAAGATAACAAATGGGCTGGTGCACTGCTCCGGAATCAAACAGAAACTCTGTCATCTTCCCCCCAGATTGCGACGAAGTCACGACAAACAGTTCCGGCTGGTAAAAACAAGAAAAAAGTACAGAAGCTCCTAATTCCTGCCGAAGACAATAGGGGACTGGAACAAGCTTCCAAAAGCAACAGTTGAGGCGGCTACACTCGATACATTTGTGTCTATTGTCTCCTGTATTCCAACCCCCAGTTCATAACACCACTGCTGAGTCGCCCTTGCAAACAGTGAAGTATCCCATTGAAACCCATGGACAGTAACATCGCAAACCCCTCTGAAACATAGGAGCCAGAATGATCAATTCATTGATCGTGGGCCCTTAAAATTAAGAAGAAGAAGAAGAATTTCAAACACTGCAGTGACCTCATGGTAGGTAGTGATTTTTTGGTACTCTTAGCGTAGAAAGATGTTGACACTATGTTGAGTCTACTTCTTTTACTACACATCTTTCCTGGCAATGTAAGTTGTTACTTGATTATTACTCTTTACCTTTGAGTTTATATTATTACCCTTTTACTTCCTTTATTATCTAACTAACATATAGTTTGTACAAAGTTTCTAATATTAAATAAATTTCATAGATGGGTCATGACACAAACGTTCTTTAACGTGATCATCAAAATTTTTATAAAACAAGATCAACTCTTTTTATAACACACTCTTTAAAATTGTACTAAAATTATAATAATTACTGCTCCCCCTCCCCCCCCCCAAATTTCAGTCCTATATAATTTTTCAGGGGAAATAAATGTTACATATTTTATCTTTAATAAAGACATATTTAGGGATCTTATGGCATATTATAACTTTCAAAAATGTGTCTTTAAAGTGTGTTTTTTTATTATTTTAATAAGAAAAAAACAAAAGTTTGGAATTTTTTAGCGTTTTTTAATATTTCTAAGTTGATTTTGCAGCTTTCAAGAAACTTTGAAGTTTGAATTATAAAAGTTCTATATATTTAAGTAATAAAGCTAACCAATTTGTTGAGTTATACGACATTCTTCTGACGATACACTCGAATTCGATCCTTACTTGTAAGGATGCAATTCCAAAATACGCTCTCTCTCTCTCTCCCTCACACACACCACCTTCCCGACCCCCTCACACAAATCCTGGGACGTCCAATATCCCTGTACGCAAATATTATTAGCTGAACCCCGACATTTAAAACATATCTATCTTAAAATTAGAGCTATTTTAACTCGTATAATTTATCCCACTTCAGTAGTGATATACAATTTAAATTCCATCATCGCTTCCAATTCTTGACTTAATCACTATCGTACAGTACAGCTCTGTTATGTCAACGGCTAAGGGTTTAGAAAAAAGCGTCCAGATAAGAGATGTTCAACGAAAACCATTATGGCGGCAATATATAAGCATGCGCTAGAAATTTCTTTCTTGACATGATATGCCCTTTTAAATGCAGGTACTTAAGAAAAAACATATTTTAAAAATATATGACAGATATTTAGAGCAAATTTCAAATATCAAAATGAAACCAGAATCCACTTTTTATCAATAGTAAATATTTAAAGCTCTCCCTAAACAATTGTTTAATAGTTTTAGCACACGACAAACTCTTACACATGAAACATATTTTTAATTATGCCAAATGTTGTTTATTTATTTATTTGAAGTTTGCTATTTCTTCTGTCAGAGTTTAAAGGCCGGGGATTGGTCAAGGCAGGGTTTATTTCAGACATATTTCCCCAGGGGGAATTTCAAATGTTCGGTTGGGGGGGGAGGGGGGGGGGGGGTGGGGGGGGTGTGCCCTTTGCCTGCGGCCATAGGCTTACCTAAGGGGTGGCAAATGGGGCATATTGCCCGGGTGACAGTCTAGTGGGCGGGGTGAATGGATTTTGATGATATTAAATTGTTGAAAATAATTAGTTTTAAAGTTGGATTAAGGGGGTAAACATGAATCGTATCCCTTGACGCTAAAACTCTGTAGATTCACACCTGCTAGTGGCGACGATATCATGTGGATGGAGTAGTCCACCGAGCTGTCACTATTTCTCTATATGCAAGTGTTGAATTTTTGAACCATCTCAGAATGTTTAACTTGAAGAGGAGGAAGCCAAAACTATTTCCAGCCTACGTCATAACTAATAGTAGCGGCACCACTAGGCAGTGTATCTATATGTATAACGAAATGTGAGATTATTTTCATTGGGAAATAGAGCTGAAATGGTGGACGCCGATGAATCTTACATGGTAGAGGGGTCTGGGGAGCTTGCTACTCTTAATCTACACGTTTAAATAAATAAACTTTTATCTAACATTTGGCAAATAGAGAAAACTCCAATAGAATGGGAAACATCATTAATAACCTAAATACACAGAAAGGCTCCAAACTTCAGCGGAAAGGCTAAGGCAGAATCTCCATTTAATTCTTTTCATACAAAATACTGACGAGGCTCATTGCCAAAAGACTGAAACCGTAGGTGAAATACTAGGTGTTTACCAATGTGGAAACAGACAAAAAAGTCAATGACTGATCCGATTTTTAATATCAGATGCCTAGTGGAGAAATGTTATAAATATAAACTCACAGTACACCAACTCTATCTGGATTATAAAATGGCCTTTTACAGCATCAAAAGAATCTAGGTGTAGGAAATTCTTCAGAATTCTTAAACTGTAGGATTCTACACCTACACCTGACGTGACACTGCATAATATATGACTCTTTATGTTCTTTAGGAGTCTACATAAACAAATTCATTTGAGACTGCATCATATTTGAATCTGGTAATTTATGAATCTACGCCAACAATTCCGGTGAATTTGTACCAGATACAACTCTAGTACTCTAGTAATTCATTACAACTCACGTAAGACTTCATTACATAGGACAGTGATATTCTAGGAGTCTATACAAAAAACTGACTTCTAGAAATGATTGCCTACTACTTACAGCTAGACAGTCCTTGCTCCAAGGTAGAGACGTGAAGTCCTCAACTATTCCCGCCCTGAGAATTTTTCAAGATGAGGAGAAGGATTTCAACCTTCTACCATAGACATGACGTCATACATTGCTCACTCAATCCCAGTCATTAGTATTATATATAATTTCAAAGATACATTTGACGGACAATATGAACGGAAATGGACCCTATGTTGTTAAAGTCCTCTTCTTCTTCTTCTATATCTTAAGGGTCCACGATCAATTTATTGATCACTTTGGCCCCTATACATGTAGATGGGATTTGCAATGTTTCTGTTACTGGTGGTGATGAGGAAATTATGCACTAGGGGTTTGAAGGCTTGAGGCAATAGACACAAATGTGTCTAGTGTTGTCGCCTCAACTGTTCCTTTTGAAAGATGGTTCCAGTCCCTGATTGTCTTGGGCAGGAATGAGCAGCTCCTATACTGGCTTCTTGCTGGTATGAGCCTGAATTGCCTGTCATGGCCTCGTCGCTGTCTATGGGGGAGAGGGACGAGTTTCTGTTTAATACTGGAACAGTGGACCAGCCCATTATTTATCTTGTACATCATGGAGAGCCTGGATTGTCGTCGTCGTTTCTCCAATGGTGACCAGCCTAGTGTTTCTAGCATGCTGCCAACACTAGAGGTATTCCTGTAGCGGTTTAGGACAAAGCGTGCTGCTCGTCGCTGGACCGCCTCCAACCTGTCAATGCTCTTCTGGGTAAATGGGTCCCAGACTGAAGATGCATAATCTAAAATCGGACGGATAAAGGCTTTATATGCTCTTTCTTTCACACAGGAGTTGCCAATCTTTAGATTTCGCCTTAAGAACCCCAAGGCTTGGTTTGCTTGGTTACATACATTGTTAATATGCTCGTCCCAGCGGACCTCTCTTTGAATGGTAACACCCAGGTACTTTACGGAGGAAACTTGCTCAAGTATATGGCCGTGCAGTTCGTATTGGTAGTGTAGAGGAGTACAACTTCTAGAGATTGATAGTGTCTGGCACTTGGCAGGGTGAAATTCCATGTCCCAGCTCATCTCCCACTCAGCTAACAGATTGAGATCCTGTTGTAGCTGGTCCTGGTCAGATCTGTTGGCGATCGTCCTATACACTGCTGTGTCATCTGCAAACAGTCTTGCCTGTGATGTCAGTTTCTCCGGTAGGTCATTAATGTATGCTAGGAACAAACAGGGGCCCAGGACTGATCCCTGGGGGACCCCTGACTTCACATTGACAAAGGAGGAGCTTGTACCGCCCACCACTACTGCTTGGCGTCGGTGGCTGAGGAAGCTAGAGATCCATGTTTTAGTGGTGCCTTGGATCCCATATATCTGGAGTTTGTGTAGAAGCAAACTATGATTCACCCGGTCAAATGCTTTTGCGAAGTCCATTACTAGCACGTCAGTCTGCTTGTGGTTCTCCAGATTGGTCATCAAGTCTTCTACAAATTCGAGAAGCTGGGTCTCACATGACCTATTGACTCGGAAGCCATGTTGACAGTCATTGAGTATATTTTGGCTTTCAAGATGCTTCATGACAGTGCTTACGATTATGTGCTCCAACAGTTTGCAGACGACGCTAGTGAGGGATATCGGACGATAGTTGGCAGGGTCGGAATGCTCCCCTTTCTTGTAAATTGGAGTGACATATAAAAGAACATAAAAAACTTACTAGCACTATATAACATCCGAAAATATATTTATATAGCTAATGAAAGGGGCAAAACGAGTTTAAGGCCCTCGGCCACAAACGGAATGTTGTAGAATTGTTGTATTACTGCAGAAACCTAATTATTATGTCACACACACAATTGAATGTCTTTTATATGATTTAAATTATATACACCCATGCATTTTCTCTTTTTGAAATTAATTTTATATAACTCATTCCAAAAAAAAAAAAAGAAAGAATTTAGGGCCTCTTGCGTAAAATGAACAATTTTAAAATGGTTGCAAAAATACAGAAATCTTTTTGGGCGAGATCCCAACAACGCCAAAAAACAAACAAACAAACTTTTATACCATCAGTTAAAGGTTATAGGAGCACATACGGAATGTCTATTGTATAGTTCATATAAGAAACGGAAACGAATTTAGTGCCTGTGGCTCAAAATGGAATATTTCAAAATGGTTGTATAGATAGAGAAACATTTTAAGTCGTGCACACAACTCAACCAAGTTTAACTCTATTTAGACAAATGGTAGAGGTGCGCATAAAGAAATTTTGTTTTTAAAAAGCTTATATAAGAAAAAAAAATTGGGGGCTAACGGCTCAAAAGGGAATATTTTAAAAGGGTCGTAAAGAATCAGTAAAATTCGCAGGTATATGGACAACAACTTACCAAAGTTTTATATGTAAACGCATTAAAGTTGTAGAAACGTATACAGGCCATGCAAACAAACATACTTACATACCTAAATGTATTCCTTTAAATATATATATATATATATATATATATATATATATATATATATATATATATATTATATATATATATATATATTTTATATATTATATATATATATGAATATATATATATATATATATATATAATATATATATATTTATATATATTATATATATATTTATATATTTTATCTATTATATATTTATATGATATTTATATATACATATATATATATATATATTTATACATTTATATTGGTATATATATATGTGTATATATTATATATATATATTATATATATATATTTAATTAATATTGAGTCCCCGGCATGGGTTTCTATATATATATATCGACGGGGAAAAATTGATCAAGTTGGGCATAAAGAAAACGTTTTTTGCCAGGTAAATCTTCACTGAAATTGTTAATAGCTATTGGTTGATATGTCTTCGTGAGTAAACGACAGATTAATATAGCCGAAACTTGTGACACTCATTGAATAAATCCTGCGAAATAAAAGTTATTGATTTTCATATCACAGCAAAAATTAATATGTTTCAAACCTAAGTGATGCCATTAGTAATAAAATTAGCACCTATCGCATTAAAATATTTTCTAAAAATATTTTGACTTGGTTTGCTAGTATATTGTTTTTATTTCTCTTTTTAATATGGTTGACTTTGTACCACGATTCGAGCTTTTGGGGATGAAGCGTGTTTTTTTAAAAATAAAACTTATTATTATTATTATAATTGATTATTATTAGAAAGCAAGCCATGGTCTTTGTGCACATTTCACTTTGACCAGCCAACGCGTTACTTGAACTCATTCGTGATATCTGTTCACACAATGTTCACCTTGAGTCTCCTTGTCTTCAAAGCTATAATGTCTTCTCTGTACTACCAGAAACTATGCCAGAGTCCCCCATCATCTAGTGTACTTTCGTCCAGTGCCTACCCCCTTCGTTCCTCTTCTCAGACCTGGTCATTTGTGACATATTTGACCCATATTGAGGGAGACCATGGCTCACTTTGCTTTATGTCATGAGGTCAAATGTTTACCTGACTTGTTTTTGTACTTACCTACAATCAAACTATTTGTGTATATTAACGTGAACAAAATGTATCAAGCACAATCAAATTATTCATGTATTTTAACAAGACTCCACTAGTTTAAAATAGGAGTCTTCTTCTTTAATGATTATTTTTTTATTTTTAAATGTTTACAGAATAAGATAGTCACATACAAATATACCTAAGTGCTAACTAAACAAACATAAAATCGTGTACAGCAAAAATCTAATTATGTTACTTAAATTGTTATTATATAGTGTGTTCTATTTTTAGCGGTTATCGGAAATTTGATCGAAATAAATTGCTCAGACGGAAAATTGATCGGCAGAAGTTTGGTCGAATGGAAATTTAATCACACGGAAGTTTGATCGCACGGAAATTTGATCGAACTTGATTTTGACAACAGGAAAGTTTAGTCGAAATAAAATTTGATCGAATGGAAGTTAGATCGAAGTATAATTCTGCACCCCTTCCATGATTCTTACAGTATGGGTTTGATTATAGCCTTCAACCAATGATTACCCTGGGTCACGCCACAAACGACGTGAATTTAATTTATGTTTGGAACTTGGTGCGATAATGCCTCCTAAAATAAATTATCAAATGGACTTCTCCGTTAAAGAAGTATAATAGAAATATTATTATTCAAGTATTATCAATTCAAGTATAATAAAATATACATCTCTTGATTTCGAAATGATGACAATATTTCCCCGGATCCCCAGATTCCACTACCGATCACGAAACATCGGTGCCTTCGATTTGCACCCAACTTCCTGATAAAGATGATCATGCAATTTTATATCGATTTATATTCTGCCTAGTGGCTAAAATACTATCATTCATGACAGGGTTGGACAAATATTTTGGCACCCTTCCTTTTACGATACAAGCTCTGCAGTTGTTCAATAATGCCACATCTGCATATTACAGAAAAAGTACTATCTTGAAGAATCAACCCATGCGCCTTATTTCGAGGCCACTAGCAAGGGCGTTTCTATAAAACCCATTAGACAACCATTTAATACTATTAAAGCGCAACCTGCTTCTTCCCCCAGTTAGGCTGGCGCCCCGAGAATAATTTCCATGTGCAGTCACTTAGTTACGCCTCTGGACACTGGTACTGCCCTCCCGCCCCCAACCAGGGAAGGATGTCTGAAAAAAAATAGCACTGTATAGATAGGTACTTTATTGCATTATTGTAAGGCGAAGTTGAAAGGTTGTCATATCTAATGCATAATTTAATATTGGAATCAATAACAAAATATACATACCTTTGCATATTTTATGATGTCCCTAGGTAGGTACCGAGTTCAGGTGAACTACATCTTATAATAAGATACAATGATCCACTTTGATTTTTTTTTTTTTTTAATAATCAAAATCTTTCTATACATATACATAGTAAAAACAAAATAGTTACAGGAAAATTTCCGAAGTTTGAACTGAAGAAAATCTTTACATTATAATAGTGTGTACTAAATTGAACATTTGTGTCAATTACTCATTTTTTAACATGATGTCTAAATAAATTGGAATGATAAACAATGAATGTATTACCTTGTCATTATATTTTCTTAACATACGTTTTGAATTATGTTTCGTATTTTAAATCTAAAAACTGTTTCTAATGTAATGTTTGTGTAATTATGTTTGTGAAAAAGGTCTTAAGTCTGTGGTGACATACATGTTATCTGTATTGTGAAAGTAATATCAGACTTATTGTATGTTATTTCTTGTTTATGGATGCTGGTATTGTGTTTAGTGTTATTGCTCTGTCTACAACTACCGGGTGAACTGTACCTGCTTGTATGATTTGTTTAAGTGTAGATTTGCTCTGTAATATTGTGTTGCATGTCAGATATAAATGTTGTTCTGTCTCATCAGCCCCTGTCCTGCAGAGTGGACATTCCATGTTCCTAACCCTGTCCTTATATGGTCTTGATGATACTGGTGTCATGTTGTATATGATTCTATATGTTATTTCTTTGTCTTTATTTTCGATTTCTTTAATGTGTGTATTTTTAAATGTTTTCTTAGTGTTTATTGTTCCATAATCATGTGTCCATTTTATCCTGTTGTAGAGTGGTGTTGTTTGTTGCTTTATTAAATGTGCGTAAATTTCATTAGTTGTCTTGTGTATAAGTGTTTCGTTTGCATTTTAATGCTTGAATTCATGCCATATGAAAATTCGATTGTTTTCTTCCCATGTAATGGAGTGTGTTGTTATCAATTTTATAAACTGTACTAGCCTGATCCGATGTTATAATGTTTAAATAAGTGCTCCTCTTCTTTCTAATGGCTTGTCCTATAAATTTGATTCTAAGTGCTTCTGGTTTTGTTTCATCAATCTTCAATGGAGCAATAAGAAAATAGCTTTTTAAGTTTTTTATTAATTATATATTTATCCATTTTAGAGTTACAAATTTAAAGCTTTTATCTTCATAAAACAAAAGATAAAAAAAACAAAACATTTTTAACAAATTTTAATTATTTAAGAATAATTGTTTGATTCAAATTTATTTTATCAAAATTTGCGCAAGAAATGAAAAAAAAAAAAAAAAAAAAAAAAAAAAAAAAAAAAAGAAAAAAAAAAAAAAAAAAAAAAAAAAAAAAAAAAAATTTAATGTTTTCCTTTAAAAAAAAAAAAAATAAAGAGAAAAATAATAAAAAAAAAAAAAAAAAAAAAAAAAAAAAATTTGGGAAAAAAAAAAAAAAAAAAAAAAAAAAAAAAAAATTGCATGAAATTCCGTAAAGGTGTCCACAAAAAGATATTTAAAAACAGAAGTTTATTGTTTCCCTTGAAAAAAAAAATATTTGTAGGGAAAACTTCTTAAAAAAGAAGAAATAAGTAGAACAAGTTAAGTGGAAACTTGCACAAAAAGACAAGAACTTTTGGCCTAAGAGGCTGTCTTAATAGTCAGCAGAGATTAAAATAGGACAAGAAATAGAGACAAGTTAATAACTTAAGTGATCGCCATTGTTATTTGCTGAAGTTCGATTTCCCATAAACATAATTACAGGAATTCAACAAATTTATCAAATATTTTTATTAAAATAAAACAATTTGTACAAGCATGTTACTTTTTCACTTCCAGCCAGTGTTTCTTTCAGGCATATTTCCATCAAATCCAAAAATTTCAGACACAATAACACCCGACACAGCAACGTCTAGAAGTACATGAATTAACTTACAGTTAAACAAGGTGGGTCATCATAACCAAGAAATGTCAGAGACAATAACGTCCAACACAGCAATGCCTTAAAGCACATACATTAAATTACAATTGTAAAATTAATGTTTAAAATAATACATTTAAGGTGTATGAAATAATAAAGTTTAGGTGTATGAAATAAAATACTTTTAAGGTAAATGAAATAGTACATCTAAGTTGTATGAAATTATACATTAAAGGTGTATAAAATAATTGTTAATTTGCATAAAATAATACATTTAATAAGTATGAAAAATGCAATAAATATGTATGAATTCATACATACAATTGTTTTGAGAGAATACATTTAAAACTTCATTAGTCACAACTTTAGTTATAGTTAGTAGTAACAGTGGCTTATTTAATAAAAAGACATAGCATGGACCCAGGTGCTATAAAAGTACTCAGTTGTCATTATCATGAATGCTTACTATCATACGAAGTCCAAGGTGCTAAAAGTAATTAAGTCACAAACTACAGATTTTGGGATTCACAAGTTGAAGTTTTCTTATTGTCTATACAATATAAATATATTTCTTTTGTCACGTTTAATTAAAAGACTTATGTACATTTTAATGGGTTCAAATTTCTGCATTACACTTTTTTAAACCGACTAACCTAAGATTTCAGTTTTAATTGATTTTGACATAAATATGACTCAAGCACATTTAGCCCTAATGACTAATAATGCAGTATTTTAATGAAAACATGCACAGCACAGTAATCTTAAATGACGCGGTCTCTAATGCATTCCAAGTCTGAAACAAAGTTTTAAAAAAAATATATGCTAAAATGTAACGGTCTTCTCCAATTTCTTCTTGATTCTTCTTTAATTTTTCTCCAGGGACGATTTAAACGGAGTGTTCATCCTTACATTTCTGATGGTAGACTTTTTAATATCACTCCCTTCCATGCATAGTCCAAGGTAAATAGAAGGCAACTTAAAAGTGAAATGTCTTCACAGCAAAGGGTGCCTTAACAAAGCAAACAGAAGACTGAAATTGGAAGAAAATATATTGAAAAGGATGGAGAAGGATAATTTTTGTATTCATCTGTGGCACCCCAACGCGCCAAGGACTAAGGTGAATGATGAAAATATTGAGATCCAGAAATACATTAACATTGTTCCTAATTCGTCACTAGCAACATATCATTTGATTCAGATCGACATTCAGCACAATGTCTTTTAAATGATGACTTTGCTTATACAGCTATCTATTTGAGAAAGTCATTTGGTCAGTTTTTAAATTTCATAGCCAAATAGGATGAAATGATTTGGACTGGTCAGTGTATAATTTTTGAAATGCATAGCTGAATGAAACTCTTTAGAATCTTTTCCAATACCCTCGCTAAGTCTTCAAATGTTTCTTACGATATGTGTTTCTGTGAGTTGAGTTTGTGTTAAAACAAAGACTTATCAAGAACTATTTACGATACGCCATGGGACAGTCAAGGCTTTTTTATCTGGATCTGATATTATTATTTCAACATTTTACAGTCAAGGATGTT
Source organism: Lymnaea stagnalis (assembly GCA_964033795.1). Taxonomy (NCBI): domain Eukaryota; kingdom Metazoa; phylum Mollusca; class Gastropoda; family Lymnaeidae; genus Lymnaea; species Lymnaea stagnalis. The sequence continues at coordinate 43,972 of CAXITT010001544.1, forward strand.
GAGTGTGATAGTGTCATTGACTGGTTTGCAGTTTTAAAGAACAGGTAAATCAAATTTTAAGTCAAAATGAGAAAATCATTTTTGAACTGTCTCTACCTCTAACAAGATTAGTTTAAACATATGCACAATCTAATAAAGCTTAATTCACCATTTACTGTTTATTTCATGACAATATAATCCTTTTTAAACAAAAAATACATTTGCGTTTTATTGCAATCACTTTCTATTAGTTAACTTGACTTGCCCGGGGGACAGTCACCTCCCTCTTGGAGAGATGCCTGAAAGAAACACTGGCAGAGATTTACAAAAATAACATGATATTGTAAATGATTTTTTTAACAATAACATTTTATGAATTCTTTCAAATCCTGTAATCCTGTATAGTGGAAATCTATACCCAGCAAATGATATGTAAGTTATTAACCTGTCTCTATTTCTTGTCCCCTTTTTATATGTCCCGTTGATGAGGAAATCTTTTGGCTGAAAAGTTATTTTCCTACTGTACTTGCTCTTATTTCAATATTCCACATGCCTTGTTCGACAATTTTCTTTTTTTATTCTTTTTTTAAAGTTTTTTTATTAATGAAATTCAAGGGAAAAAATCGATTACACTTTCAAATAATTTTATCGATAATTTTGAGAAATTTTGTAAGATATTTGTATTTTTTTTTATGCATTAGTAATTAAAACACATATTTTACACACATTTTACAAATACTTTTAAATATTATTAAAAGAAATATTTATTTTTAATTGTTGACATTTTTTTTAAGATAAAAACTTAACAATTATAAATTTTACAGAAAATTATATACTTTAAATTATGCTTCTCCATTGCTTCACTAAACTGCCCATTGTTTCAACAAGTGTATCTGTGGGCCACTTGAATTCGATCCTTATATTTAGGGACGTACGACAAATGTAATTCACTTGGTCATGATATTACATACAATTGTTTCCAATCTTGCAAAGCACTATATTTCAAAAGTACAACGTTTTTTCCAGAATCTCTTCACGGGGGAGGGGGCATTGCAGAATGTTTGTGTGTAAGGGTGGCAGTACTAGTGGCCAGAAGACAGAGACACATACTCCCGAGGCTCCTGAATAGTGTTCAGATAGACTTGATAATATTAAATGGTTGAAACAAATGTGTTTCAAAGTAGAAAATGGGAGGTGGGCGCAAACATGTATTTTGTTCCCTGACGTTAATCACCCTGGAAAATATTTGACACCGATGTTGGCACTCATAGTAATTGAATTAAGTGCCAACGGCCGAAAAAAGGCATATTTAAAAAGGGTTGTAATGACTGAGATAAATGCACGGGCTTCTGGG
>CAXITT010001544.1:45420-59565 GCA_964033795.1 Lymnaea stagnalis
TATATATATATATACATATATATATGTGTGTGTGCGTTTGTGTGAATTTAGTCTTGTAGTATTATATATTTATTTTGAGAACAACAAAGGAGAACATAGTTCTCTTTAAAAAATGTAGGTGTCTCTTAAAATTTGACCCATCTTATGAACCGTACAACCTCTACGAATGCTGTGGGCCTCGTATATGTTATAGAAGAGGATAAGTTCTAATTATCATCTTTCTATGAACGGTTCCAAAAAAGTGAAAGGGGGTGAACGGAAAATGTGATGGAATTTTTTTTTACTTGAACTATTTTACTAAAAATGGTAAAGTTAAGCTGACCATATTTTCTGGATGCCAAGTACAGACCAAAATGCTCACAGAAAGAGGGGCGGGATGAAGGGTCGAAGCACAATCAACAAATGTGATGCTTTAAATCATTTTGTTACAAACTGTTGCGAATATTTTTCAGACTCATGAATAGCTTTTAACGAATTTCCATTCTCAAGAAGTGTTTCGTCAATTTCAGAATATGTTTGATTGATGTTGTTCTGAGAAATAACTATATCTCTCAGAGTGGTTAACTTCAGAAAAATATTGCTTTGAAATGGTGAAACATTTGCAGACTTATTTAAAAAATCAATTGAAAAGTTTTTCGAGTTACATTCAGCTTCAAGTTACACAGATTATTTCACAAATTTTGGCTTAAGAAATCCATTGCTATTAACAATTGTCAATGGGGATATTGTATTTACATTCGCAGATAGATACATTTGGGTGCAGCAGTAATGCATAAGTTACCAAGACATGTTCCACATGATGACGCTGAAAATTTTTATTGCGATGAACATGGAGGAGAAAGAAGATGAACCAAATTAACTGGAAATAGGGCAGGTAAGTCATCGCTAACAATCATACGAACAGGTCGGACGACGAGTGAAAAGTGCGGACAAGCCGGACGACTAGTGAAAAGTACGAACAAGCCGGACGATGTGTGAAAAGTACGGTATTAAGTGACACAAAACATATTCCGACAACTCTGGCACTGTGGAGCACAGGGGACGCAAGAAACAGTGCTGGTCATTCTCTACATCCTGGTCATAAATTAGTCTTGCTTTTTAAACAAATAGACAAGGACGAGAGAAATTTAGCAATAATCAATAAAGTTAAATAAGATACAGATCAAGTCACGTCTACTACTCAATTAAAGGCTACTACTCATGTCAAGGCCATTACTCAATTCAAGGCTTTACTCAAGTCAAGGCTACTACTAAGGTCTAGTTGACTATTCTTATAATCGCTACTACTAAAGTAAAGGCTACTACTAGAGTAGAAGCGTTGGTAATTTTGGAAGCGAAGAACGAACAAAAAAAATTAGCTGCTGTGTTAATGCGAGAGATATATGAAATAGTTATTTGTCGGGGTTATATATCAGAAATATATTACAGTGCTATTTATAATGATTATATGGCAGGTTTATATGTCAGAACTATATTACAGTGTTATTTATAATGAATGTATGGCAGGGTTATATGTCAGCACGATATTACAGTGTTATTTTTAATGATTATATTGCAGGGTTATATGTCAGAACTATATTCCAGTGTTATTTATAATGATTATATGGCAGGGTTATATGTCAGAACTATATTACAGTGTTATTTATAATGAGTATATGGCAGGGTTATATGTCAACACGATATTACGGTGTTATTTATAATGATTATATGGCAGGGTTATATGTCAGAACTATATTACAGTGTTATTTATAATGAATGTATGGCAGGGTTATATGTCAGAACTATATTACAGTGTTATTTATAATGATTATATGGCAGGGTTATATGTCAGAACTATGTTAAAGTGTTATTTATAATGATTATATGGCAGGGTTATATGTCAGAACTATATTACAGTGTTATTTATAATGAATGTATGGCAGGGTTATATGTCAACACGATATTACAGTGTTATTTATAATGATTATATGGCAGGGTTATATGTCAGAACTATATTCCAGTGTTATTTATAATGATTATATGGCAGGGTTATATGTCAGAACTATATTACAGTGTTATTTATAATGAATGTATGGCAGGGTTATATGTCAACACGATATTACAGTGTTATTTATAATGATTATATGGCAGGGTTATATGTCAGAACTATGTTACAGTGTTATTTATAATGATTATATGGCAGGGTTATATGTCAGAACTATATTACAGTGTTATGTATAATGATTATATGGCAGGATTATATGTCAGAACGATATTACAGTGTTATTTAAAATGATTATATGACAGGGTTATATGTCAGTGGCAGGATTTGTCCGATTCTGAATGTGTGTGTGTTTTGACCAGCTGTTCAACGATCATTGCGTTGATATGGTTACAGAAAAAAAACAACATTTCTATCATTGATGTCCCCGTCACCATGAATGACAAATGGCCATTATTAACAGATCTCAGTTTTCACTATTCAATTTCTCGTAGACTTGGTGTTCATTTGTTTAGTCTGCACATCTATCTTTTTGGGTCGAGATTCCACAGAGGTGCTATTTATAGAACTAATGATTGTTACGCTTCCTACTACTTCAAAACAAACACCTCACTGCAATAATTATTAGTGGCTGTGCTGGATGTAATGTACACTTAAACATGCATTGTGGAAATAGCAGACTTTATTTTAATTAATTTAGTGTTTTAAACACTACAAAATACTTCAGCCACGGGTAGGATAACAAATTCTGTATTTCGAGACAGTGATTTAGAATTATATTTTATACAGAGAGACATGTGTATGGGGAAGAGCTAGAGGGTAGTCAGTGCGATAAGGACAGTATCATTGAGTTGGATTACTTACACGTAGGAATCGAATTCGGATTATCTTTTGTGTGACAATTTCAAATAGTATTATATTTAGTCACATTCTTAAAAACGAGCATAGTTATTTTCTAAGATTTTAAGGCAAAGTAATAAATTAAAATAGGAAAAAAAAATATATACATCGGCTTTTTTTTTTAGTAAAAATTCAAGTTGTATTAATATAATTTGCAAAAAAAATTTAAAGTAACAACTAAGGAACAATCTTAATAATTTTATAAGCGATTGATTGCAGTACAATCGTATTTTTGGGGAAAAAAAATCAGTTTTTTATTGCGTTTAAGTGCGTATTTAATAGTGTGAAATACAAATAAAATTAATGTGTTCTTAATAAACATCCATATGACGTCATATTGCCTATTTTGGTCAAAGCTCTAAGTTTCTTTGATTTAATCACCACGTGTAACATAACTGATAAGGTATTTCCCCCTTCTTAAAAAGTAAAATTTAAAAAAAAATGTGTTGCTCTCTAAATATATTTATATAACAAAGAATGGTCTGCATGTATGTATGTCCCTTATGAGCTTATACATCATTCATGCAGTTGCAATAACATTTTGTTTATTTCTTGTCCAGAGGCCCCCACATTTTTCTGATCCATTACACCAATTTTACAATATGTCGTTTTGGTAACTGGGCCCTTAATTTATGTTTCCTTACAACTGCTATGTAAATACAAATTTCCGAATGCGCTCCTATACAATTTATCCGTTGCGATAAAAATGTGTTGCATTTTTGGGCATGCTTAATTATTTCAACCCTTTTACATTATTTCGTTTTAAGCCTGGGGCCCTATTTTTTTCTTTCTTTCTTATAGGAGCTTTATAAATATACTTTAAAATAGCGCTAATTCATGGGTGGATGAAAATTTGAATCAAATACAAAAGGCGACATTTAATTGTGTGAGTGACATAATGAGTAGGGTTCTTAATTATTACAAAAATTCTACAATATTGATTTTGTGGGCAAGACCCCTACATTATTTTTATTTTTGAAAATTGTATTTCTATCAATAAACATCTTGATGCATTCCTACACCATGCACCCAACGCCACACAACTTTGGTGCAGTTATGTGCGCACGCACTCAAATGTTTCAAAAAATGGAACAATTATTTTACTATACTTAGTTTAAGGCCTGGGGACCCAAAATGTTCTAATAAGATTATATAATTTCAAAAATACCAATTACATGCTTGGATGGAACGTAATCAAAAACAAAGAACGACATGTCATTTTGTATGTTACATAGTAAGTAGGTGGACTCAGTAACACCATTGTACAATATAACGTTTCAGAGCAGGTGGAGCCCAAAAATCGTTATTATGGAGAGCTAAATTTTGTTGTTTTTCTAATGTGAATTAAATAAATATTATTTTGAACAGAACCATTTATTGGGTTTATGAAATTGAATCAAAATATTAAAAATGGAAATTTCATTTTGTGTGTGTCGTAATAAATAGAATTTAAAATAAGATTTTTTTTTTTTCAATATCCCGTTTAGTGCCGGGAGCCCTAAATTCGTATTTTTAAATATGATTTGTATGACCTTGACTATTTAAATATATTTCGCGTATGTGTTTCTATACGAGTCATCCGATCGTGACAAAAGTTTGTTCAATCGTTGTGCGCATGTCTGCAAAGGGTTCCAAATTGGTACAATCATTTTATTATATTCCTTTTTGGGGGCAGGACCGTTAATATTTTTACTGTTTATGAGTTATATAATTTCTAACAGATCTAATGCATGTGCGGATCAATAGCAAAAGTGAGTGGGATAAATTTTGTAAATTCACGATTCTCATATGTACAGCTCCATGTAGCCTGCTCACGCGTCGAAAGTCCTTCTAATTTATTTGGGTACGCACCAGGCATAACATATTGTCTTCATATATATTTAAAAACCCTAAATTAAACATGAAAGCAGATTCTTTCTTTGAGTTGCAATGTAACGCATGTTGGGTTGTCGGTAGTTAGGATGAGGTGGACGCATGTGAGGGGGAGATAATTTTGGGCATCCTTGTAGTTCATTGCAATCCCTATTGGTAGGGATAGATTTCAAGTGCAATACCACTTGTAACGCTTTGCCAAAGAAAGCGAAACGTTGGTTAAGCATATTTTGTTTGGTATATACTTGCCTTTAATTTAAAACATTGTAGTTTTGTAAAATAACTTATGATGATTAATTAAAGTAAAAAACAATTATATAGGTCAGAAAAAGTATTGCTTTTAATTATTTTACAACATACACATTTTTTATAAAAAAAAAATGAACAACTCTAGCATGAGACATACTTTTAAGTAATATTTAAAAACAAAAAAATTGAAAGCGATTCTTTCCCTTGAAAAGAAAATAACTTTTATACTTAAAAAAAACCTCATAAATGCTGAAAGATGAATTGATATAACAGAAAAGTAAATTATAATTTAATTAATATTTTAAATTGGTAATAAGGCAGCTCCAGCTGTCCTTGTAATTTATTATTATTGTTAAAAATATATATATATAATTATTTAAAAAAGAATAAACCATTTTTTACTATTAAAAATATTAAAATTTTAAGTAAATTAATTTTTTACATCAATTACTGAATATTCATATTTACATAATAGTTATTGTAAATTACAGTAACATAGTGTGGGACATAATTATCTATAGTTATAAATCTTCAACAGCCTATAAGCCTATAAATCTGTTTTTACTAAAAAGTTGTTTTAAATAAATGTATGCCTCTTTCATTATGTTTTTTTAAATTATAGTTTGTATTTTAAATCTGTTTCTGTTATTATTTTTTACACAATTGAACTCACAAGGGCATCCAAAAATCTGAAAACCTATTAGCTCACTAGGACAGACATAATTTTCAACACCAATGAACTAACAAGGACAGCCAAAATGTCAACACCAATGAACTCACAAGGAGAGCCAAAAATGTCAACACCAATAAACTGACAAGAGCAGCTATAAATGTCAGCATCAGAGAACTCACACAGAAAGCAAAAAATGTCCACACCGATGAATTTAATGACATCCATAAATGTCAATAAAAGTGAACTCAAAAGGACAGTGATAAATGTGAACACAAGGGAAATCACAAGGACGTCCAGAAATTGTTATTGCTATTTTTATATTTTAAGAGAGCGAGATATTTCTCTTGCCAGTCGCTCCCCGAAATTCATGCATTTTGTTTTGTCCCAGCTAATTTCTTGCAACTCAATCGACAAGTGTTTTATTCTACATTTAACAATAAGGTGGTCATCATAACCAAGGAATGGCACAGACAGAAACGGCAATCACAGCTATGCCTAGAAGTGCATGGATTAAACTACAGTAAAACAACATAGATCAGCTTAATCCATCAATGGCAGAGACAAGAACGTCAAACACAGCTATGCCTAGAAGTACATGGATTAAAGTAACATTAAATAAGCAGAAATAATTGTGTTAATATTTATGAAAGAATGCAATTAATATGCATGCAATCATACATAATATATTTCTGAAATAATACATGTAATACTTCATGAGCCACAATTGTCGTCACTGTTAATAGTAATAGTGGATTGTTCAGTATCTTGCTTAGATTTGTTTTTCCTCATGCTAAAATAGCATCGACACAAGCGCTATAAAATTACTCAGTCATCTCCATCAAAAGCATCTCCATGGCTGCTTAAAACAATACGAAGACTTTAGTGCTAAAAAGTATTTAATTCAAATTGTACGCATTTTTAAGATAATTTAATTTTTTTTTTCGTCTATAGCAAAAGTCATATTTTAATTGATTTTAAGTCAAATACAGTCATTTCTTTTAAAAAAAAAAATCACAACTCAGTAATCTCACATTACGAGGTCTCTAAGTCATTCCTAGTAGACAGCGGAGTACAACAAGGCGCTATACTGGAATCCAATCGTCTTCTACATTTGCTTCTTGATTCTTCTTTAATTTTCCTATAAGGATGGTGTAGATTAACATTTCTGATGTTAGACTGTTCAATATCGCCCACAAGCATGGAACACCAAGGTAAATAGAATAGATATTAATTCATGAACTACTCTTCACAGACAAAGGAGCCTTCACATAGCTAACAGAAAAAGGACATTGAAACCAAGTACATTGAGACTCAAACTTGAATATTTTTAAGATATTGTCAAAAGCATCGCCTCTTAACCTTTAAGCAAAATTGCAGTTTTGAAGAACGGAAAAAGCAAATTTTAAGTAAAGTAAGTGAAATGCTAATATAACTATAATTTAACTTGTTTAATTTCTTAAATGCAACTGCCTCATGACATTTAATTACAGTGGAACCTCTCATAACGAGTTTGATTCGTTCCAGACTCTTACTCGTTAAGCGAAACACTCGTTAAACGAAGCAATTTTTCTCATACAAATCAATGTCAAATACGATCATGCGTTCCATGCTGTAAAATACAAATTTTTCAAAAATTTTTATTAACATGTATTTAAATAAAATTACTTATGAATTAGTTAAGGATTGTAACAACATTGAATACAATTTAGATTTGAAACAAAAAACGTAAATAAAAATATGAAATAATGAGAAATAATCCTTTTTAACTAGAAAACTGTCTAAAGGCATTTGTTAATGCAGACGCTTCAAAATTTGACGAAAATGTGTCATTGCATTATCATTGAATACATTTGCAGCACGAATAGCCATATCCTTATGCTTCTCAATGTACTATGCAATAGATTTCAATGCCTTCAGCATTTCTCTTATTACGCTAGAAGATTGTTGCTCTGCTACTTCCTCTTCCATTCATTAATTTTGTTTTTGTTCTTGAGAATAGTGCAGATCGTTGATGTTGACTAGATTAGCCACGCTAAAACCTTGTTCTCGCTTTTCAATAATTTTACGTTTCCTTTCAACAGTTATTGTTTCTCTCTTATGATTGTCTTCTTGTGTTTGTTTTTTTTTTCTGCGAAGACCTTTTAGCACAGGTTAGTACACTTTGCACATAAAAAATTACGAATACTGTCTGAATACAAAATTTGTAATAAAAATTGTGATCGGAAAAAAGGGACTTCCCCTTTTTGTTCGTAGCTCATTATGACAAATGTCGCTCGTTAAAGGAGCAACTTTTTCACATTTTTTGTGCTCGTTATGCGAATTACTCGTAATGAGAGGTGCTCATTATGAGATGTTCCATTATATATATAATTTATTACATTTCCTAATCTTGTTCCTTATTGTTATATGTATTTTAGCAATAGTTTATTGAAAATTGAATGTCAATTTCTGATTTACTGAACTAAACTTTTAATATAATCGTATACTTCTAATCAAAAGCATATGAGACGCTTTTTCTTAATTTGAAGGGGATGAAAAGATCTGCTCCTGGGTATTAAAGCTTTTTATTTGGTATGTCAGAAAGATATGTTTATAGTTTTTAAAATGTCAAGTATTTCCATTTGGTTATTAAAAAAAAAAAGAAATTAATAAAGAATCGCATATGTTAAAATATATGTTAATATATATTGTTTTCCATGTTGGAATTCTCTTGTCTTTGTCAAATCCTCATACAAACTCTTTAGAAATAGTTTTAGTAGACGACTAAACCTGGAGGACGATTATTCTTCATACACGTTATCCACACAACTTAAACTAGATTCACACAACAGCCAAATAAAGAATATTCATCTATGAACAATTTACATTTACTCAAACGTATTTGACATTGCTGAATTGTGGGTCAATTATGATTAGCCCATATGATCTCAAATCTAATACAAATGTTGCGTAGATTTTGATATGCAAAACGTATTTGACATTGCTGAATTGTGGGTCAATTATGATTAGCCCATATGATCTCAAATCTAATACAAATGTTGCGTAGATTTTGATATGCCAATATATGTAATGCAGTCTTCGCATTTTATATGTCTTAATGTGATAAAGAGTTCACATGGTATATGTCTCTGTATGTTCTGCATTCTTCAGATTTTAGATATATATATATATATATATATATATATATATTATGTATGTGATGTAGTCTTTCGATGTAGATTTCTCAGTATCTGATGCCTTATTCAGTTTAAATTTGTTTCAGTATCTGTTGAAATCTTTCGATACTAGATATTTCAGTATATGATGCGATCTTTAGATAATAAATATTTTGATCATATTTGATCAGTGTCTGATGTAGTCTTTAGATGATATTTGTATTAATATCTAATGCAATCTTTAGGTGATATATGCCTCATTATCTGATGATGATTTAGATGATATATGTCTCAGTATATAATGCAGATTTTAGATGGTAGATAAGGGCTACGTATGTGCTGTATGTGCATGCATGTCTCTGTATCTGTATTGTGTTTATTTCTCCATCCGCAATACTCCAACCAGGTTGGGACTTCAAATATAAGATTCAGTCTTCTTCGCAGATCCCTTACTTTGGCAAATTAGTTAAATATGAATGTGAGATGGTTGATACCAATATCTACACATGAAATAATGACTTTTATGGTACACACGGCTTTTTCATTGATTTTAAATATGCGATATTAAACCTACATAAGTTGAGCTAGGAAACATATCAAACACAATCATTACATTTGGATAAATATGCCATGAAAACTAGCGATATCAAAAAACATCGTATGATTCGAATGTCAATTGAGAAAGTACAAAAGAGTCATAAAAATAATTGAAGATGGTACACGATGTCAAATGATCATTGAAAAACGGAACAAAATGTCAAAGGGTAGTTGAAAAGGTTACAAGAAAGTAAATGATAATTGAATACGCTACAAAGAGTAAAATGATAATTGAAGATTGTAAAAAAGAGTCAACTGTTAATTAAAGAAGATGCATAAGGATAACAAGAAAATTATATCATGTGTAAAGTTGAAAGTACAAATCAAAATAAATATTTTAAATACTAATTTAGTGTTGTAAAAATAAAATATTAAGACAGATAATACTTTGGAAATATAATGAATTAAGTGATGGAAATAATTTAAATATAATTTATGGAAGATAATTGTTATCCTCCCACATGTGATGTTGTGTTTGTGTACTTAGTGCTACGAGCTACCTTGATCCGTATAAAATTTAGGGCTCTAAAGATCTGCAAATATCTCGTTCAAAAAAGCTCAGACGTCAGGACAAGGTCGGTGATAACAATAATGATCTCTGTCACCATATAAGCTTCTGATGTCAAGACGAGGTCGGTGATAACATTAATGATCTCTGTCACCATAAAAGCTTCTGATGTATGAATATTAAACATCCAGTTCCACGATAGTTACCGCAAATACTAGAGACGGTCTATGAGAACAACCATCTCCACGATAATTTCCACACACACTATTGACTGTTTATGAGAACAACCAGCTCGACGACAGTCACCATACACACAATGGAGATGGTCTATGAGAACCACCATATCCACGACAGTTACCACACATACAAAGGAGATGGTCTATGAGAAAAATCATCGCCATGACAGTTAACACGCATACTAGAGACGGTCTATGAGAACAACCATCTCCACAACAGTTGCCACACATACAAATTATAGTTCCCTTACTGATTCCTCTCCAGACCGATAAACGATCTTGCTGGCTGCCGTCCATGGCTTGCCTTGTAAAAGTTATGTGGTGGGGTGGGTGAATATACATTGCTGTTCTTAATTTCATGAATGTATTTTATTTTATTTTAATGTCATCATTATGTCTCTTTTGATAAAAATGTATGTACAGCGCGGTGAGCCCATCCCTAGGCTGGGGTACCGCGCTATATAAGACCTCTTATTATTATTATTATCAGAGACGGTAATTGAGAACAAACATTTCAACAATAGTTACTACATATAATAGAGACGGTCTATGAGAACAACATTCTCCACGACAGTTTCCACACACACTAGACATGGTCAATGAGAACAATCATCTCCACAATAGTTACCACACACACAATGGAGATGGTCTATGAGAACAATCATCTCCACGATAGTTACCACACACACAATGGATATGGTCTAAGAGAGCAACCATCTCCACGATAGTTACCACACATACTAGAGACGGTCTATGAGAACAACCAACTCCATGACGGTTACCATACACACTAGATTCAATCTTGAGAACAATCATCTCCACGACAGTTTCACACACAAGAGACGGTCAATGACAACAACCATCTCCACACCAGTTTCCACACACACTAGAGACGGTCTATGAGAACAACCAGCTTGACGACAGTCACCACACACACAATGGAGATGGTCTATGAGAACATCCAGTGCCATGCTAGTTACCCCAGTTCATGGATATTGCCCATGAGAGCATCATTCACAATACCATTTACCACCACTCTGTAGACTTTCCAGAAGAACATCACTCTTCACACCAAGTACAACACACTGAAATCTCCCTGATTTTATAACAAATATACAACAATGAGGCTATGGTTCAAATGTGGAAACAGTTCTATATTTATTTATTTAGGCATTTTTGTATAGCGCTTACCTTACAGCTCTAAGCACTTTACAATTATTTGAAATGTGTAAACTATTTAAACTGCATAAGTAAAATACAAATGAAAAACCAGAGACACTAGAATAGTAACTACAATGTGAAAAATGACAACAGAAATAGTAGAGAAAGGCGCTACCCGCACTGCAAGACATGATTTCTCACCGGAGTTCTCAGTCTGACTTTATCAAGACAATAGTGTAAATAATGTAAATAGCATTAATATTTGTTTTATCACTATGCCACTCACAAATGTGTCGTCATAAGGTATAGTAAGGCATCTTTCCGTCTGCGAGAGACGATATTATCGCCATGAAGTAAATACACATTTAAATGGGTTTTGTTAAAAAAAGATTCATAAGACTATATTCAAACAATGTAATTATAGTATTATAAATTATATGTGATGTGTTCATTCAATAAAATAAAAGTACTTGACCTCAAAAACGTATTTTTTATTGTACGTGTTATACTATATTGATTGCGTCAAGAATTAGAAGTGATTAAATTAAATTACAGGTTATAAGATGTTAAATTGAGTCAAGAATTAGTTGTGATATAAAAAATGTGTTATACTATATTGATTATGTCAATAATTAGAAGTTTTTTTAATGACAGGTTATACCATATTTTTTAGTCAGGGATTATATGTCATGTATCTCAATTATTTTTTTACTCCTGAGGTAAGCTCAGCTCAGCTCTAAAAAAGAATTATTTTCCTCCATTAAATGACCACAGCCCATTTAGGTGTCCTCACTAGTAATGTGCATTGGGGATACGCCCCCCCCCCAGCTTCATACTTTAGCTACGCCTCAGGCGATGGTCACTGCTTCTTTAGGTGGGCCCATTTTACAGACGTGAAATATATTTAATTTTATGACAGTTATTGTAATATACATGTCTATTGGACGACCGAGAAATTGTCTGAGATGTTTTTAATGGGTTGGTGTGAGAGAGTATTTTGGCGTATCATCCCTACAAGTAGGGAGCGAATTCGAGAGTACGAGTGTACTCGCATTTTAAGACCATTGAGGTATAGATTCGACTTTTGGTTAAGCTTTATGAATTATTGCATATATTTATTTAATAATTAAAAATTCAAAGTTTCTTTCTAGGCAGCAATAGAGAGCTAGAAAAATTTAATTACGCCATATAATGCAAAAATATTGTTACTTTCTTATTACATTGGTTGTAACATTATATTGTCACACACGAATTTAAAAATATTTATGTGGCATGAAATCATTTAATATATTATCTTTAAAACAAATAAGCATTTATTTCCCTTGTAGAAATATTTATGGCATAACTATCAATTTCAAAAGTTTTAAAATAATGAAATACATTTAAATATATGTATTTTTTAACATGAACCATACAATGAAAATTATTTTTAGCCTTATGACTGTAAAACTCTAAATTTTTGAAGTAAACTTATTTGATAATTTTTATTTAATAAATTTTGGAAGGGTGCTTTTTTAAAAAAAAAAAAGTTACATTTTTTTCTAAATATTTTGCTAATTAAGTTAAATAAAAGTGTGTATCATCAATCATCAAAGTTAGGTTTTTGATATTAGAAAATTATATTAAACAATTTAAATGTAAGCAAGATAATTAATGAAAGAATTATGTAATAGACCAACTCAAAGCTAAGCAATAATAATCAGGTAACAAAATGTCCCTGTAGTACTAGTCTCAACTTAGTGTCAAATCACTTGCTATGCAACTAAAACTGAAAATAAAAACTACCTACTATGTAGTCCCTTTGGAATTTGAAGTCTTGTCTTTTCCTAGAGTATTTACAATCGTGGCTGTTCTTACAGTAGTTGAACTCTTTGCTGTCTCTAGAGTTTTTGAAACAAATAACTGTTCGTACAGAAACACAATTTATACGTAGCTATTGACATTGTCACTTTCTTGGGAAAGAAACAAACTACAACTACAACAGAGTTTTGGGGCATAAAAAATTCTAATCAAATGTCCAAATCATGGTTTCATATACTATGCATCTAAATCAGACCATGGCTATTGTAGTTCTCTGTCCATGTGTTAAAATATGTAACAAGAAAAAAGCCTCTGTCACCCTAATCTGCTGTAATAGATCATTGGACAACTTCTTTGATATGTCTCAACACACATCTCAGGTGAGAGCTTTGCGTGAATCACTTTTAAAATATCACAGAGGTATTCCCCTTAAAATACATCCAATCGGAACAGAGTACATGAAGGAAGAGTTTCATGCTTACAAAACATCTAAACCAAAAGAGGCTGTCATTTTTATAGATACGTTGACGAAATAATAATAAATGACTTTAGCCATACAATAAGGACGCTTAAAAAAAAAAAAGCAAGAAATAGGAATGGAGCCTTCTTCTGAAATGTTAGACACATTTTCTGTGGAACATCCTGGTGAATTACATGGACTGATTTAAGAAACTACAAAAACAAATACAGACCATAACTATAAAGATACTGTTGTGAATTAGATTGTTGTGAATGTTATGTAGGGGAAGTGGTGGATCGGTATAAAAAAATCGTTTAGAATAGTGTGTTACTTTTTCTACTGCCCAGCAGTCTTTCTTTTAGACATCTCTTCAAGGGATAGTGAGGTACTGACCCCCGGGGGCGATTCAAGAGATGAAGTCATAAAGTATTTGTGGACGTCATAGAGTTATGTGATGACGTCATAGATACATATGATGACGTTAAATAGATATATGATAATGTCATTGCTATGTTTTTGACGTTACATAGTTGTGTCATGATGTCTTAGAGTT
>CAXITT010001545.1:8566-31301 GCA_964033795.1 Lymnaea stagnalis
TAGATAGATAGATAGATAGATAGATAGATAGATAGATAGATAGATAGATAGATAGATAGATAGATAGATAGATAGATAGATAGATAGATAGATAGATAGATAGATAGATAGATAGATAGATAGATCGATTGATCGATAGATCGATAGATAGATAGATTATTATTTATTTTATCTTTTTTTCTGGCTTATTTGTGATTTGGAAATACATTTCTTATAGCTTTTAGCTGAACACCGATAAAACTTCGAAAAATGGCGCGTTTGGAAAACATTGAGACAATTTTAAAATGATTTCTTTCCAATCCAGCAACCGACTTTGCTGCTGAACACTAAGTGTAACATTGGAAGATCTATCGCAAGGTAGTATATGTGTGACGGTGATTACGATTGACGGGACATGTCTGAAGAGACATAGTTTTGTTAATATTGAGATGACATAACCAGAGTGACGGAGTTTCATTTGTTTGTTCTTTTGTTGCACTGCGATTTTTTTTTAAAGCTTTCATATTATTTATGAATACTGGTGTTTTTATATAGAGCAGTACCCAAGCCTATAGCTGGCCTCACCACGCTATACGTACAAATTAACAAACATATTCATGAACTTAATAATTTGCATACATCAATGAAATAAAACAAAACAAACGTATATTTACTCCACACATTCAAGTACTATTTACATGTCCAGCCACGGACGGCAACGCAGCTGCATTGTTTATTGGTCGGGGTGGGGGATCAGTCAGGTTTGTTGAGTTTGAAGAGATGAGTTTTGTGTGCAGTTTTGAAGGCGGTGATGGTCGGTATTTTGCGATTGTGTAGTGGAAGAGAATTCCATTGTTTAGGTGCACAGAATGAGAAAGATCGTTTAACGTATGTTTTTGTGCGAGTCTTGGGGAAAGAAAGAATACGCGCGTCTGCGGAGGAGCGAAGCTGTCGAAGGGGTGGATAGGCACAAAGAAGTTCGGTTAGATAAAAAGGGCAGGAATTCGAGAAAAAGTTGTGGCAGAGAACAGAGAGTTTGCAGTCAATCCGTGCTTGTACAGGGAGCCAATGGAGTGAATGAAGTAGTGGTGTTCTACTTTTTACTTCACCCGGCTTGGACGCATTCCGTTAGATTATAATATTTCATAGCAGCTGGAAGACATTGTGCTCCTAACTCGCAATCCTATCACTCATGTCATTCACTGGCATTACCGTTTGTGTTCTCCTAAAATAAAATAAAAATAACAGCACTTTGTAAGGATGATTTCTCATATAGATTATTATAAAAATGCATGCCGACAGTTCATCTTAGGTTTATGTATGTATAATATGGTGGTCAACCAGGAACAAATTACAATACTTTCTTAGGTACTTGTGTTCATCCACTCAGTCCAAACAAATTGGATGTGTGGTTTCATTCATAAGGGCGCAGTCAACACTAATCATATCAGAGCACAGGTTGGGGTGAACGGTAAGATTTCTTAAAAGTATTAAAAATATGGTTTTAAACCTGTCGAAGAACTGTCAATGCCATATATCTAGATTAGTATCATGAAAATTACAGTGGTCAAAAATACAAATGCTATTGTAATGTTTTATATCACCACTGCAGCTATTTACAACAGGGGTCTGAACTATAGTTTTATAAGGAACACCCGTCCGATCTATAGTTTAGTCAGTAACTTTAGTGTCACACATAGGGTTTTCTAACAGGCATGTTATGGAGCCAATGAAATATCGCTTTGCTCATTATATATTGATGATCCATATCGTTCAGGTTCATCTCGTCTCAGGCTTACATAATTCGATTATTAATATGGTATTGTTTTGAAAATTGGCCGCTCCTGAGCATAGGCCAAAATCTTACATTTTGTTTTCGCATATATCGGTATTTTTTAAAATAATTTATATTTTGCAGTTTCAAAAGATGAACGATTTTAATAACACACTGAAACTACCTTGACATCGATATAAAGGTATACAAATTCAGTGTTTCTTTCTTGCATATTACCGGTGGTGTGGGCTGAAAAGTATGCACCACAATGGACTACTGTATTTTGAAATTTCGTGAGTGTCTTCAGCACCCTCAATTTTTTCACCTCTTCTTCACTCATGCTGATCAATGTTACAGCATGTGGTTGAATATAAGCCTTAGCCAATTGATTACCGTTTGGAACCCCACAACCGGAGTAAATTCAGCTTAAGTATGCCCCTCGCCGTCATAATGCCTCACAGGGACCCTTAAAAAATTTCCTTCCCCCGAAAAAAATGTCGAATATAACCTTTGAATGTTGTATACCCCATAAAGCATTTCTAGATTTTAGAGAAATCAAAAATTTTCAGGGGATTTTCAAGATTTTACGGCAACTCGATTTCTGTTTTTACTTCCCTTGGAAAATGATCGCCATTTTTGGTGCCCACAGATACACCACCCAGTGGCGTAGCTAGACTTAATGGAGCCAGGTGCGGCTAATTATTTTTTTTTATTTTAAAAAAATTCACGTGTTTTAATATATATATGGGAGGCAATTTTTAATTTATCTGAAAAAAAAATTATAGCATTTTGAAATCCCAAATAAACATTTCAATCAGCTGAATATTGGGAAATTTAAACTTAATTTGTATAAGATTTTCTTCAGATAGAAACACATTAATAAATAAATAATGTTATTTGGTAAACAAAATCTCGTGTTTTATTTTAATAACAATGCCATTCACATACTATTTATAAAAATTACAATTTTGATAACCCCCAAAAATGTATAGACCTTTCAACTTAACATTTTTTTTCGACTCTGGTAAATCTTTGAAATATTTAGAAAAAATAATTATAATAAGTAAAATTTTTTTTCGTTTTCGTTCAAGATGTAAAATGATGAAAGCAGTGTTTTTTTTGTTGTTTTTTTTTGTTGTTTTTTTTTTGTTGTTGTTTTGCGATGGAAACCTCCCTTTTTGAAAGTTCATTTATTAACTAAGTAGTTGACCCCCAAATGGTTGAAATCAAATACGAAGGCCAAATTAATAATTAGTAAAATAATTTTCTGTGTGCATAAGTCAAGCAGAGTCGTCGCTAAAAATGTTGAGACCTCTTTTGCCACTTTTTTGTTTAGTCCTCCCCCAAATTGCTTTCAAATATGAGAAGTGAGAGAACATATAGTACACATCTTTAATTCCTTAATATATCCGAGGCCCACTGCAGTCTTTGGGGTTGTGCAAGGTTCATGGGTTGTTTCTAGGGCTGGTTAAGTGACACCTACATTTTTGAAACTGATATCTCTTCCTTTGCTTTCAAAATAAGTGTAAAATTTGAAAATTAAATTAAATTATTTACTAAAATGCATTCTTGTAATTTGAATTGATAAAATTTCACCAGGAAATAGAAATATTTCAGAGGCCATAATAATCAAGGACAAAGATCGTAAGCAAAATTAGAAGCCATAACGAGAGTTTTGGAAGAGACTCCAGACAGTTCGTTCAGCTATAAATTTCACAACATCAAAAACAGAACAGGAATTGTTTTAAAGTCTTTATTTTCAAACAGGGAATTTAATATTCTTTGAAATGAATTAACCCTCATCCATTATTGATTAAATATACAAATTACTTAAATTGTCAATGACATAAAAAACTTGTATTGAATAAGGGATAAACATTTTCATTGCAATACATTAAAAAACGTCCATATTTATAGAATAAGACTCAACTTATTTGTAAATATGTTAGAAAAACTGAATTAAATTGGAGTTAATGGGAGACTCTAAGTTGTAGTCAATGTTATTTCCATAATTTCAAATATAAATGCTTACAAAACATCATCTACCTTCATGGGTGCTTATAAAAAATATACTTCATCTTAATACATTTCCTGTTCAACTTTATGTCATGAGGGAAATAATGCACTGTCCTTTCAGGGATTATTCCTTACCTGGTGCATATCGCCATGTTGCCATTCAACCATCCACTGTTGAGTGGTCACACACACCTATGATGACTGCACTACAACCCTGACATTGAGTGATCTAGATCTTATCAACAAAGTAGAGCTACCTGCCACATGCAGCAATGGTCAGTCGATAGCTACAGCTAAAATATGTAGCAGACATTCAGATTCTTTTATTCCAAACATGTGGACATGTTGCTCATAAAGGAACTAAATCTTTAAACCATTAACATTTAAATGTTTATTGCAAGTTCCACATCAAACACCTGCAGATTCATTTTGTTTATTGCAAGTTCCACATCAAACACCTGCAGATTCATTTTGTTTATTGAAAGTTCCACATCAAACACCTGCAGATTCATTTTGTTTATTGCAAGTGCCACATCAAACACCTGCAGATTCATTTTGTTTATTGCAAGTTCCACATCAAACACCTGCAGATTCATTTTGTTTACTGCAAGTTTCACATCAAACACCTGCAGATTCATTTTGTTTATTGCAAGTTTCACATCAAACACCTGAAGATTCATTTTATTTATTACAAGTTCCACATCAAACACCTGCAGATTCATTTTATTTATTACAAGTTCAACATCAAACACCTGCAATTCATTTTATTTATTGCAAGTTCCACATCAAACACCTGCAGATTCATTTTGTTTATTGCAAGTTCCACATCAAACACCTGCAGATTCATTTTGTTTATTGCAAGTTTCACATCAAACACCTGAAGATTCATTTTATTTATTACAAGTTCCACATCAAACACCTGCAGATTCATTTTATTTATTACAAGTTCAACATCAAACACCTGCAATTCATTTTATTTATTGCAAGTTCCACATCAAACACCTGCAGATTAATTTTATTTATTACAAGTTCCACATCAAACACCTGCAGATTCATTTTATTTATTACAAGTTCAACATCAAACAACTGCAATTCATTTTATTTATTGCAAGTTCAACATCAAACACCTGCAGATTCATTTTATTTATTACAAGTTCAACATCAAACAACTGCAATTCATTTTATTTATTGCAAGTTCAACATCAAACACCTGCAGATTCATTTTATTTATTGCAAGTTCCACATCAAACACCTGCAGATTCATTTTGTTTATTGCACGTTCCACATCAAAAACATGCAGATTCATTTTCCAAAAAGTTTGAAATCTCGTTAACTTTCCCTTTTATTAAACTAAAATGATTAAAATGTTGTTTAGATCAGTGTTAACAAGCATTGTGTAGACATTCAGCACACCTTAAAGAATTATTTGACTAGTCTCTTACATTGTGTTTGACTAGTCTCTTACATTGTGTTTTACTAAGTCTTAAACAACCTATGAATTATTTGACTAGTCTCTTACATTGTGTTTTACTAAGTCGTAAACAACCTATGAATTATTTGACTAGTCTCTTACATTATGTTTTACTAAGTCATAAACAACCTATGAATTATTTGACCGGTCTCACATCTCTTACATTATGTTTTACTAAGTCCTAACAACCTATGAATTATTTGACCGGTCTCACATCCCTTACATTATTTTTACTAAGTTCTAGCAACCTATGAATTATTTGACCGGTCTCACATTTCTTACATTTTGTTTTACTAAGTCCTAACAACCTATGAATTATTTGACCGGTCTCACATCCCTTGCATTATGTTTCACTAAGTCCTAACAACCTATGAATTATTTGACCGGTCTCACATTTCTTACATTATGTTTTACTAAGTCCTAACAACCTATGAATTATTTGACAGGTATCACATCCCTTACATTATGTTTTAATAAGTCCTAACAACCTATGAATTATTTTACCGGTCCCACATCCCTTACATTATGTTTTACTAATCCTAACAACCTATGAATTATTTGACCGGTCTCACATTTCTTACATTATGTTTTACTAAGTCCTAACAACCTATTAATTATTTGACCGGTCTCACATTTCTTACATTATGTTTTACTAAGTCCTAACAACCTATGAATTATTTGACCGGTCTCACATCCCTTGCATTATGTTTTACTAAGTCCTAACAACCTATGAATTATTTGACCGGTCTCACATTTCTTACATTATGTTTTACTAAGTCCTAACAACCTATGAATTATTTGACCGGTCTCACATCCCTTGCATTATGTTTTACTAAGTCCTAACAACCTATGAATTATTTGACCGGTCTCACATCCCTTACATTATGTTTTACTAAGTCCTAACAACCTATGAATTATTTGACCGGTCTCACATCCCTTGCATTATGTTTTACTAAGTCCTAACAACCTATGAATTATTTGACCGGTCTCACATTTCTTACATTATGTTTTACTAAGTCCTAACAACCTATGAATTATTTGACCGGTCTCACATCCCTTACATTATGTTTTACTAAGTCCTAACAACCTATGAATTATTTGACCGTTCTCACATTTCTTACATTATGTTTTACTAAGTCCTAACAACCTATGAATTATTTGACCGGTCTCACATCCCTTACATTATGTTTTACTAAGTCCTAACAACCTATGAATTATTTGACCGTTCTCACATTTCTTACATTATGTTTTACTAAGTCCTAACAACCTATGAATTATTTGACCGGTCTCACATCCCTTGCATTATGTTTTACTAAGTCCTAACAACCTATGAATTATTTGACCGGTCTCACATCCCTTGCATTATGTTTTACTAAGTCCTAACAACCTATGAATTATTTGACGGTCTCACATCCCTTGCATTATGTTTTACTAAGTCCTAACAACCTATGAATTATTTGACCGGTCTCACATTTCTTACATTATGTTTTACTAAGTCCTAACAACCTATGAATTATTTGACCGTTCTCACATACCTTACAATATGTTTTACTAAGTCCAAACAACCTATGAATTATTTGACCGGTCTCACATGCCTTACATTATGTTTTACTAAGTCCTAACAACATATGAATTATTAGACGGGTCTCACATACCTTACATTATGTTTCTAGTCTCGAACCCCCACCAAAAGTAATAGAGCATTTTAAAATTAGAAAATAATTTAACTTCAGATTTATTTACTCCACTGCAAAGAGGACTGTAGAACTTAGAAAATAAACTTGTGACTGAACACATAAATGAAATGTAATGAAGACACTTTTGAAAATAAAGTATTTGTCAAAAGTAACAATACACTCATTACATTTATGTATGAGCAAAAATAATTGTACATTATGTATAAATATTTATATCATAATTTCAAAGCTGTGTGTCTCCTCTGTTCTGACCCCCTGGAAGGCCACCTCCCCAATGTTGACAAACATTGGTGTTATGTTTTAGATAACTACTTCTGCTTATAATAAATGAAGAATCTATCCGTGTAACAGAATAGACATTAATCCACATACAAAAATGAAGGCCCCTATTTCCATTGAACTTAGTAAATGTGTTTTGTGACTTACAACGGCACCGACCCAAAATAAATATAATATTATAAATAAATATTGTCTTTTAATTAGGCAAATGGTTTTAACACTACTGTAATAAATGCTCCCCTCAATCATACGGTTAAAGAAAAACTTTGACAACACACCAAGACATTGATATTCATAGGTACTGATTTATTGTGAGCTCCTAATGTGTTTCTATAAGTAGCAAGAGGTTTCATAAATCTATTTTGTTCAGGCAAGTACAGAGCTATGGTATGTAAGCTGAAGCTTCCGTCATCATGCTATGCTACAATGGCTCTGAGAGAGATACTTAGGACTGACACATCAGCTGCTTATCAACCATCATTCAATGTTGGCATATCATGGTGAGACATTGAAATTTAAGTCTTTTTTACAATAAAATTATTAAATGTTATATAAAATCATTTTCTTTGTTGATAATCCATTCAACTCTTTAAAGGCCACAGCACTCCACAGAATATAATGTTACGCGTTGGTCCACAGCAAATGAACTATTTTCTTTAAAGGGAAAGCAGAGCAAAGGGAGCTTACTGTCTATTTTTTTTCATTACATTGATACGGCCATAAGAAATCATGATTTCAAAAATTGCTTTAATTTTCTGCAAACTTACATAAATGACGGGTCTAGGCCCTCTTGTAAATGATGGTACTGGGCCCTCTTGTAAATGACGGGACTGGGCCCTCTTGTAAATGACGGGACTGGGCCCTCTTGTAAATGATGAGGCTCGACACTCTTGTAAATGAGGGGGCTCGACCCTCTTGTAAATGATGGGCCTCAGCCCTTTTGTAAAAATTATGGGCCCTGGCCCTTTTGTAAATGACGGTGCTGGGCCCTCTTTTAAATCATCTGACTGGGTCTTCCTGTAAATGATTGAACTGGCCCTCTTGTAAATAACAGGGCTGGACCCTCTTGTAAATGAAGGGGCTGTGCCCTCTTATAAATGAAGGACCAGGCCTCTTTGTAAATGATGGGACTGGACGCTCTTGAAAATGAAGGGGCTGGGCCCTCTTGTAAATGATGGTGCTGGGCCCTTTGTAAATAATAGGACTGGCCCCTCTTGTAAATGCTGGGGCTGGGCTCTCTTGTAAATGATGGGGAAAGGCACAAAAATCATCAACAGAATCAGGAGTGCAGATAAAACAGATAAAACTCTCAATCTTCTGATCTCGTGTTCCATTCATTTCCATTACAATTTTTAGTTAGTATAAGAATAACACAAAGCAGTGATGTTATTGGTTTATTAAAGTTAAAGAAGTATTATGCATGTATGAGGCCGAGGGATGTGGTGTTGGGATCAAACAGGAACAAGGTAAAATACTTTCTGCTGTACTTGTGTCAATCCACACCGTCTAAACATAATGGTAGTGTGGTTACATTGTTGAGGGCACACCAAACAACGCTCAACATATCAATACGTAGGACGGGGCCAAGTGTCGCCAGCTGTGCAAGGAAAGAAAGATTCTTGTCAACAAATTGGAAGCTAAATCTGCATGCTTCTTTTAAACAATAAAGTTTACAAAACAGTATTTGAAGAAAGGACTAAAGCAAGTTTTAAATACTATGTCTAATTATGACTGTTAATGTCATAAATAATACAAAAACACAGTAGTAGTTTAGTTCTAAATTCAGATCTAAAGTTTGTATCTGTAAATTGCAGTGGTCAAAATGCATATATATATCACTGATGAAACTATTTACCCTACATCAACAGTCAAATCTTTAGATTCATCAGCAGCATAGTAGTGGCTTAACATATAACCTATATAGTTTTATATGCAACAGCAACATAGCAGTGGATTAACACATTTCCTGTATAGTTTTATTTGCAACATAGCACTGACTTAATACGTCACACAAATAGTTTTATCCTCAACGTAGCAATGACTTAACACGTCAAATATATAGTTTTATCTGCAAGGTAGAAGTGACATAATACTTCACATATATAGTTTTATCTAAAACAGCATTGACATAATACGTCACATATATAGTTTTACCTGAAACAGTATTGACATAATACGTCACATATATAGTTTTATGCGCAACGCCATTCTTGTGTTGAGTTACATACTAGAGAAAGTTCTAGTCAGTTACATAAGTAGAATAGAGGGATGAAACGATTTAAGGCCAGTTATGGCACACAGTTTATATGATACAATGCACAACACATAGTTAGATTTTAGGTAAGTTATGCCACACACTTTAGATCAGTGGTTCCCAAATGTTTTGTCTAAAGCATGTATAACATTATAAGAATAAGCTGTACCTTAAGTAAGGAAACTAAATGACTTTCACATGATACCTTATGCCTCCGAAAAATCCTAAGCAAAAAAGGGCAAAACAAGATCCTAGACACCGAAGTACTTGCACAGGCAGGTCACCCCAGCATACACGCCGTATTAATGCAGTCTCAGCTTGGCTGGATGGGCCATGGTGCGAGAATGTCAGACAAGCGAGAATGTCAGACAAGCGCACAGAGCACATTAACTTCATTTGAATGCTATGTATTTTGGTCTGTTACAAGTTACAAGCCTGCTTTTTTATAAAAGTGTGCTCTTCTAGAGAGGCAATGAGACGAGTGCCGTTTCATCAGGCCATAGAAATGGGCTCAGCATGTTTGCTCTAGTCAGTTTGTATGAAACAAATCATCGATAAAACAATGTTGTTCCAATTGCGGTATGAAACTATCTCATTCATAAAGTGAATCCCTTGTTCAGATTGCATTATGAAACTGCCTCATCAAGTGAATTCCATGTTCAGATTGCGGTATTAAACTGTCAGATCAAGTTAATCCCTTGTTCAGACTGTAGTATGAAACTGTCTTATCAAGTGAATTCCATGTTCAGATTGCGGTATTAAACTGTCAGATCAAGTGAATCCCTTGTTCCGACTGTAGTATGAAACTGTCTCATCCAGTGAATCGCATGTTTAGATTGCGGTATGAAACTGTCTCATCCAGTGAATCGCATGTTTAGATTGCGGTATGAAACTGTCTGATCCAGTGAATCCATCTCAGCCGTGATGACCAGTGGAACAAATATTCATATTAAAAATGTTTATTTGAGACAAGTATTTAACCAATTAAATTCAAGCCTGTCTTTAAAACTATTGATTAGTAATCACATCGACCTTCCAAGAAAGAGAATATTGATTTTTAGTATGCAGAAGTATTTTAGAATAAACTTGAAATTTAGCAATTTGGAAGAAGGGCCTCACCAAATAGCTGTAGACTTCATTACAATCTACAGCTGGGGTCCACAATCTTTTTTAAACAGAGGGCCGTTGCAACTGTTTTCAACTAATTTCTATACACACATCTTTTTTCTGTGCAAAAGCAAGGGAAAATAGGACTTTCGAAATGAACAAATTAACGCAACATATTAGTACCGGTAATGCAAGTGTAATCATTGGTCTACTTTTGGCCAATGAGATGAGCAATGTACGGTTCCATAATTAGAACTGCCGCTCGGGTAACCAGAGTCATGATCATGCACAATAAATTCATTTGTGCGGGAGTTAGGAAGCGTTCATGCCTGGGTCAACACTTTTTTTTCAAAGTCTTTCATGTCCAGGTAACACTGTATCCCAGCTAAGCCAAGAAAAACATATTGGACTAGACCAGTGGTCGGAAAATCGCGGCTCGCTGCATGCGGCTCTTTAACGACCTGAGTGCGGCTCGACCAGTCGGCGACAAATCGGTTTTGTCTCTGAAAAGATGGACCTCGACAGGTTTTTGAAAATAAATTTGGCACTCAAAATATCCATTTTTTAAATCGCCCTGCTTTTGATTTTTTGCTCTTTTGGCTAATGACTTTGCCGGCCACTGGCTTAGAACAACAATAGCTATGTACAGTTAGTAGCATACGTGTAGATCACTTGGGGTGTCTTTGCAAAGCCACGAAGTCTACGTGATGTGATTTTATGGAGAATCAACTGTTTCCCAATCAACAGTTCCCTCTTCTCAACACAGCTGGTGTCAAGGAAACATAACTGAGTCAATACAATGTTTGGGCTCTGCATTTTGGGCGTCGCAGGTATTGCCATAATGCTTTTTCAGCCCGAGCCACCATCTGAGATTGTAGAGTCTCATCTACACGGATCATCTGGATTTGCGTTGAACTGGTTTCTTGTGACTGCTGGGGTTTGAACTCTAGCCGACGTGTCTGTCTATATCTTGGTGTGGACACAATTTAGGATGACTGTGTGATCAACTGCTTCACCTAGATATCACAATCTCATATGCGTGAGTTCAAGCCATTTAGACCATTGTGTGGAAATAATCGAAAGAAAGTATCGGAGTAATTTAGATAATAAGCGTGTAGAAAGAAATGCAAATATAATTTTTTTTAAATAGCTGTGGTGTTTGTGCTCTAAGAAGAGCATTACTTTCGTGTTCTTATACATTTTGGAAAAAATAACCTTTGTGATTGTTCCTTAAGATCCCAATGTCATTTCATTTAAGAACAATTTGAAGGCTTTTTTTCTTTAAATAGATCTTAGGAAATCAGAGCGCAGGACATCAGAGCGCAGGACATCAGAGCACAGGACTTCAGAGCACAGGACATCAGAGCACAGGACATCAGAGCGCAGGACATCAGAGCGCAGGACATCAGAGCGCAGGACATCAGAGCGCAGGACATCAGAGCGCAGGACATCAGAGCGCAGGACATCAGAGCGCAGGACATCAGAGCGCAGGACATTAGAGCGCGGTGAGCTTGATGAAAAAGCATGGGTACAGGAGCTAGAAAAGTATTCAATCATTCATTAACTTTAAAAAAATATTTTAAGATACCAAATAAAAACAACTAAAAAGTGCAAAAGAAGAGAGGGGGCAAGTGTGAGAAAGTGAAAGAGAGAGGGTGTGGGACTGGGAATTGAGACCCAATCTATTTGATCATGAGCATTGCTAAAAACTAAAACGTTGAAGCGAAACGGCGTTAAAGAAATGACGTCATCGAAGTGGTGGAGTCTAATTGTCCATCTCCCTCTCTTTGCAATAGTGCCATGAAAATAACACACGGTACATTGACCAATAAAATGAAATCAACTCACAACAAGAGCTAAACTGCAGGTGTACCAGGCCTGCGTACTGAGCATACTTCTGTACGGATACGAGTCGTGGACCACATACTCTAACCACGAAAGAAGGCTCAATGGCTTCGACCTCAGATGCCTGCGCAACATCCTTGACATTAAATGGCAAGACAAAGTCCTCAACACGGATGTCCTGTCCCAAACAAACATATTTAGCGTCCCAGCCATGTTAATCCAAAGACGCCTCCGCTGGCTTGGACACGTCAAGCGAATGCAACCTGGTCGCATGTCAAAGGACGTGCTTTACAGCGAGCTGGCGACAGGGAAAAGGTCAGTTGGACGGCCTTGTCTGAGATACTTAGACATATGCAACAGAGACATGAAGTCGGCTAAAATCGATATCTCAAACTGGGAGGAGCTGGCAGAGGATCGATGCTCATGGTGGGACATCGTGAAGGCAGGATCACTACATGCCGAGGATCAAAACAGGGCGGAAACAGCTGCAGAAAGAGCAAGGAGGAAGGCCGGTAAATACTGCTCCACGGCATTCGTGTGTCGGAAATGTAACAGAGATCCATTCGAGGATTGGTCTCACCAGCCATACAAAGAGCTGCAAGCAATAAAGATAATCTATCGTCTCCCGCAGACGGAAAGATGCAATACATACATACAATACTTAATTCTAAAATGTCTACCTAATTTGATTTCGTCACTTATTTTGTTTTCTTTAAAAAATCTATTGATTAAACGCAATCAAATAATGGAGAAGTAAAAGTTTCTTCACGCTAATTATTACTGTTTTTTTTTTTTTTAATTTTATTAACACTTATACGGGGTCATAAGTATGTTTAGAAATTTCGAAAAAAATGCACCCACATCTATCAAATTTAACATGTAATATCCATACCGAATGAGATTTTACTATTTAGATTGTTGAGACTATATAACTAATCAATAAGAAATAAATGTGCATGTGTATTAGAGTGACACTCAGTGGCAATGGCAAAAAGAAAGTTAAACATTTTCAAGGTCACACCCACTCATTTGTTCTTTCTATGCCAAAGTTCGTGTAAATATACTAATACTTATTGGTAGCTCAATAGGCTGAAATGATTTCATGTGTAAATGTATCGCGATAAAATGTATTTAATTAATATTGAATATTGCTTTCATTCATTATTTATATATTAATACTAGCAGTAGCCCGGCATGCGTTGCAATGCCAATCAAATAACTTAACTTTTTGTGTCGTAATTATGTTTTTAAAGTAATTTTTATATACACAATATATTATATAAATATATAAATATATATATATATATATATATATTTACCATCTGGTGCGTACGCGAATAAATTTAGTCAACACACTTGTAGCTATTGATCGACCAATGCAAAAGCTATGTTTGAAATTAATTTACATAGCTCATATCAGGAAAAAAAACGACTTTAAGGCCACCGGCCCCAAATGGAACACTGTAAAATGGTTGATTGTAATTAATGAGAAACTTTTTGCAGGCGTGCACACAACAACTCACCAACATTTTATTACAATCAGATGAATGGTATAGGAACGCAAACGGAAATTATATTAAAATAGCGCATATCAGAAGAAAAAAAATAATAATATAGGGCTCCATGTCCAAAACTGAATATTGCAAAATGGTTGTACGAATTCAGAAATCAACTCAATTATGTCACACACAAATTGAAATCTCGCTACTTGTATTTGATTAAATTCCATCCACCAATGGATTAGTTCTTTTTTTTTTTTTAAACTATATAAGTATAACTAAATGTATGTTGTTTATTTTATATATATAATATATTGTTTATATATTATATTATATTAATTTTGAGTATACGACGCACCTGAATTTTGGAGGAAATTTGTATAAGAAAAAAGTGTGTCTTACAGTCCGTGAAATACGGTACATGGCTCATATTAGAAAAAAACGCACAACAAATCACCAAAGTTTTATCGTAATCCCATAAATGATGTAGGAGCGAATACGGGACATACATACGTACACTTATGCATACGGACGGACATTCATTTATAGATATATTGATTATTTTCTATTTTATTACTGTTTATTTGGAGACGTATGCATCAGTTGTGATTTGCCCAAGGAGCATAGCGATATCAAACAATCTTTATCAACTTGTTTTGATCATCAAATAATTCAAAATTTCTTTTTCACCATACAGGAGGACAGAAAAGAAAAATTGGAATTATTTGATTATTAAAAGAAAAATAAAAAATTCTAGAAATACTATAAAATGTATGAATTATAATAAATACTGTAAGGAATGTCATATAGTCAGAAACTTTAAGGTATTAAATTCGTCATGGGTTGGAATTAAGAACAATTTCTTTCTCAGAACAAAATATTTTTTACTCAAACTCAAACAAAAATTATCAATTTCTTAGTCTTTGTGTAAAGTACCTTGAACTAAAGGCGGACTGTTTCATAATTATCTCTGATCTTACCTTGTCTTTTTGTGATGACGCGCTTCTTCCCAAATTTAGTCCGCAAACTTGTAGCGATTGTCACTGTGCTTTGTTGATGGTCATTGCAAATGCAAGTTGCACCGGAAACTGCATATGTTTGAATTCAAATGGCATATCTGTTGGAATCAATGGGATGCGTGCCAACAGTGCATCTTCTCCTTTAAATTTTCCATTTAAACAAAGTAATTTTTATGATATTGTTCATCATTTTTTTTTTACTGAAAGCTTGGTACCGTTGCAAAGTCGTAGTGGATTTATGTTTCATAAACGTAAGAATTGCGCACCAATTTTCAGTGTTAAAGCGTGCGACGGAATGCCTGGTTGCATTAATTCAGAAACCTCCTTATTATGTAACACAGAAACTGAAATGTTGATTCTTGTATTTGATTCAATTCCACCCACCCATGAAATATCTCTGTTTGAAATATTTTTTTTATAGTTCGCATAAGAAAATAATAGAATTAAGGGCCCCCGGCCCTGAACGAAATATTGTAAAATAGTTGTAATAAATTAGAAAAATTTGCCGGCGGATTCAGCTCCATCCACCCATGCAATGGCTCTGTTTGAAATGATATTTTTAAAGTTCAAATAAGAAACAAACGGAATTTAGGGCACCCGACCCCAAACAGAAAATTGTAAAACGGTGGAACTAAATGAGAACCCCTGCGGGAATGCTCTCAAAAACTCGCCAACTTCTTCTCGTCATCGGATCAACGGTAAAGGAGTGCAAACGGAAATTAGATTTTCATATCACCAATATAACAAATAAAAAAGAACTCAGGGCCTCCAACCCAAAAAAGGGAAAATGGAAAAATGGTGGTACTAATTCAGAGCCTACTTACTATTTAACAAACAAACTGAAATGTCGCTCTCTGTATTTTATCAGATTCAATCCCGCTATGCAATAGCTCTGTTTAAAATTATTGTTATAACGCTCTTATAAGAAAAAAGCCAAATTAGGGCCACTGGCCGAAACAGAATATTGTAAAATGTTTTTTTTCTAATTTAGAAACATTTGCGGTAGTACGCATTTCAATGCACCAAGTTTTATCGCAATCGGATGAATGGTATAGCATTGCATACGATAATTATAGAGATAACAAAAGTGCGGGAAACGAATTTAGGGCCCCCTGCCACAAACGGAATATTGTGGAATTGTTGTATTACTTCAGAAGCCTACTTATTATGTCACACACACAATTTAATGTCGCTATTTGTATTTGATTCAAAATCTATCCATTCATGCATTAGCTCTGTTTAAACATATAGGAACAAAAGAATATAGGGCCCTGGCTAAAAACAGAATATTTTAAAATGGTTGCAATAATTTAAAAAACCTTTGCGGTTTTATCGCATACAAATAAATGGTATAGGAGAGCGTACGGAACTTATTTTTTTACATTGCTGGTTGAAGGAAAAAAGAAACAAATTTGGGGCCAACTGCCCAAAATGGAATATTTTAAAAAGGTAATAATGACTTAGAAAAATGCTCCGGCTTGTGGACTACAACTCACCTCAGTTTTATCGCAATCGCTTGAATGGTGTAGGAGCGTATACCGTTTGAAATCATATTTATGTAGCTCATATTAGAAAAAAACGAACGTAGGGCCGCTGGCTCAAATCGGAATATTTTACAAACGGTTGTAATGATTAAAAACCCATCTGGGCGTGCGCACAACATCTCACTAAAGTTTTATCGCGTTCTGAAAAATGGTATAGGAGCCCATACGGATATTATTTTTTTACAAAGCTCATTTACAAAAATGACTTTGGGGCCAACGGCCAAAAAAGGGAATATTTTAAAAGTGTTGTAATGACTCAGGAAAATGCGCGGGTTTATGGGCGACAACTCACCAAAGTTTGGTCGCAATCGCATGAATGGTGTAGGAGCGCACACGGTTGGAAAATATATTTATATAGCTTTTATACGACAAAACGAACATAAAGCCCCTGGCACCAAACGAAATATTTTAAAACAGTTGTAATAATTCAGAAACCTCTAAGGCTGTGCTTGCAACATCACACCAACATTTTATTGCAATTGGTTAATGGCGTAGGAGCACATATTGAAAATATTTTTTACAAAGCTCTTATGAGAAAAAAAAAACGAAATAAGGGCCAACGGCTGAAAACGTAACATTTTATAAGGGTTGTAATGACTCAGTTAAATGCCTGGATGTGTGGACAACAAGTCACCAAAGTTGTGTTGCAATCGCATGAATGGTGTAGGAGCGCATACGAGACATACAAAGATACATACATACAGACATTCAGTTATATATATAAATATATATATATATATATATATATATATATATATATATATATATATATATATATATATATATATATATATATATATATATATATATATATATTATACTGATACAGTACAGTCCTCATTTGTTCATTATAAGTATGGTAGACTAAAGGTTTGGTTTGGCCTCTACTCCCCATTACTATTAAAATATTACAATAATTTATATGCTCACGGCGATTCTATACTTATACATTATCATTAATTATAAAATAACCATAAATGGTTCCCATTCATAAACAACTGAAGCTAATTAATGTTTCGCGCCAAGGTTTTAAAAAATAAACAATTAATGAAAATCTCTTTAGATATTAAAGTTAAAATGAAAATGATAAAAGAGCCACTTCCGACAACCCATTTTTAAATGGTGTTTTTTTTTTTGTGAGGGGAGATGACTATTGGCAACTGACATTTTAATTTTCTGACACCCTCCACGGGAAAATTCATAACTCTGGGGGGGGGGGATTGCTATTATTAACGATATAAATTTATTAAGATTTGGGAATAAATGAAGCAGTCCTGCGTTATAGTGTTACATATTTACTATTTAACATTAAAAAGTAAAAATATTATAAGTACATAGGGTACTGATCTCTAATATTAAATGTGCTACCAGTCACAAAATCCACCATGTAGCGAAAATGGTGCGTAAAGCTTAGGAAAACATGCGTTCTACGTCACTGATGATCAAACAATTTAATTATTTGAAAACTGTGACGAAAAACGCAGCAAAAACGACATGACGGACCAGCCAAATGCTGTATTGCAATAAATGGTTTTGCGTCATTTTTCGTATATACGCAAACGGAATGCGCGTGAGCTTTTCGTAGTGTTAGAATGACTAAATTCGACTGGTTCGCAGAAATGCATTGACTTTACATTGTAACAACGTAAACATGCGATGTAATAGTTGTAACAACGATACATAAAAATTATAATATAAAATGTGAGAAAAGCCGGACATTTGACAAGATTTTAGCTCGGCCTGCCGGACGGA
The DNA here is from genome assembly GCA_964033795.1 of Lymnaea stagnalis. Lineage (NCBI taxonomy): Eukaryota > Metazoa > Mollusca > Gastropoda > Lymnaeidae > Lymnaea > Lymnaea stagnalis. Next base: position 26,803 of record CAXITT010001545.1, read on the forward strand.
GGACAGTGAGCTAAAAAGGAGGACATGTCCTCATTTTGCATGACTTCTGGCAACCCTATCCATAGAGGAATTAGGACAGAAAAAGAAATTTGGAATTATTTGATGATTTTAAAAAATATATATTATAGAAATACTTTCAAATATATTATGTTTTTTTAAAAATTAAATTCTGAAATTTCTATATTTTTGATATAATCAAAATTATGCATCATCAAAATTCAAGCCAATATTACCTATCTCTTGATAATACTGGCATGTTTATGGTTCCTGAACATACATGACTTGCTACACTGTCTAGTACAGGATTATGAAACCTTATAACTCATCAAATACAGAATAATGGGAACATATCTACACTTTCTGGTAAAGCACCATGGATAGCCTCACACGACTTATGGTAAACTATCATGGATAACATTCTATGCCTTCTGGAAAAAAACATGGATAAGCTTCCACAATTTCTTATAAAGTAACATGGATAACATTCTACAATTTCTTATAAGGTACCATAGAAATCCTTATAGGAAATCTGGTTAAGTACCATGGATAACACTCCATATCTTATTGTAAAGTACCATGGAAAACATTCTACGCCTTCTTGTAAAAATCTATGGATAATCATCTAAGCCTTTTGGTAAAGAACTGTGGATAAACTTCTATACCTGCTCGTACATCTCAACAGATTTAACTGTAATGGACGCGCAAACAGTCTATTACAACTTCCTTATATTAGTATATGGTATAACCTTGGATCACTGTTCTTACATTATTATAATTAAAGATAGAATTAAATTGTTTGTTTAACACATCTGGCTTCATCCGAGCCATCGATGCAGTTGTTCTGTTGGTCACAGACACCGGTCCGTTCTATGCATACCCCATTACTTCTACACTTAAATTGTCTTATATGACACTCATGTGCCACTGGAAAAAATATTCAAGAGTTAACTTTTTTATTCTAGGTTTTAAACAAGTACACAAGGCCGTGAGAAAGGTCGACATTGGTGGGTGCCAAAAATCATCATTTTTTCACATGTATCGCTGCATCTATAGATACCCGGGTACCTTTAATTGCAAATGACTATTTGCAACCGGAGTGGCTCCGTAAAGATTAATGGCTTCGGAGCTGGGTATGTTAACATTTATAGTATGGAAATTATTTTTTAAATTGTTTTTTCTCCTTGTTATTTCATAGATTCATAGTTTTATTCTTTTTAGTTGTTTTTTTTTTTTTTTTTGTTTTTTAAATTTTTTTTTGGACGGGTTGTTTTTTTTTTTTTTTTTTTTTTTTTTTTTTTTTTATCCTTTTTTTTTGATTATTTTTTTTATTTTTTAAATTGTTTTTTCTCTTTTTTTTTTCATAGATTCATATTTTTATTCTTTTTTGTTTTTTTTTTTTTTTTTTTTGCTATGTAAATTTCTCTTAGGACGGGTAGATTTTTTTTCTTTTCTATTTTCTTATTTAGTTTAAGCCATTTTCGTAGATCATTTTTTTTTTTTTAATCTAGTAATGAAGATGATTTAGATACTAAATGATTTAGATGATTTAGATACTCCACAGCCACCTTCCTATGCAAGTGTATTGACTTTTTCTGGACAAACTTTCCTGCGGGCGCCCATTGTTGGTCAGCTCTATTTTGATAGATGGCACTTAATTATTTAGATGCAACCTAAGTTGACTCTGGTTTGTGGTGAGTAACATGAGAGGCAGTGTGAGGGCAGAGTTAGTGATTTTATGTATCTGGATGGAACCAAATTGCTCTATTATTCATCTGTTTGCAGTGGTGTTTATTTCGCTACTGACATATATTTCATTACTTTCCCGCTTTTCGCCTCTTAGTCTTAGTAAATCACCAGCTATTTATTCAGAAAGAAATCGAAACTGTCACAAATTTTAAGACAGGACATTGACAATTTTATTTAAAGTTTTAACAAATATTTCCCACATAACCCCCCCCCCAATGGGCGCCCGCAGGTAGGGGCAAGGGAGGCACTTGCCCTCCCCCCCCCCCTGGATTGATTGGATAAAAAAAATTTAGACAAAAATAGACCAAAAATTTATTAAAGTAAAGAGAAAATAAAGAGAAAGTAACTAAGCTGATGTCCTGTCCGTTCGNAAAGAGAAAATAAAGAAAAAGTAACTAAGCTGATGTCCTGTCCGTTCCTTCACCATACAAAAACGCTAAAGTAAATTAAAACCAAATTAAAACATTACTAAAAGGAAATTGATTCCCCCCCCCCCTAGAAAGTTTTCTGCGGGCGCCCATGCCCCCACCCTCAAAATTCGAGCCGCGTTCTGTCCGAAATGGATGCACAACCGTGTAAAGGAAAAGCAGCGCCCTGGGCGAATGCGCCCCTGATATTGAGGTCCCTTGCGAGTACCACCTTTACATTGCTGTGCATGGATCCAGTGGGCTAGTATAGGCCAAAACGTGCCAAAGTGTCCTCGTTTTATGACCATTTTAATTGTCTCTATAGTATAGTAGTTACTATCCTAGTGTCTCATTTTTATTTTACTTAGTTTACATGTTTTTAATAATTGTAAAGTGCTTAGAGCTTTAAGGTAAGCGCTAATTAAAAATGCCTAAATAAATAAATAAATATCAAAGTAGATAGATCTATAAAATGTTTAAAAAAATTATTTTAATCTTAATATATCCAATTGGGCAACTTTTATAACGTATCTTTGAAGACAGAAGAGTTCTCCTTGCTTTTTTTTTCCCACAATGGCGTCGTACGTGACAAAAGATTCATAAACTGTAGGCTGTAGGCTACCTTTTTTTTTTTTATCTTGTTCAATTTTGTTAAATGGATATTGTACATGAACAAAAAGACGCTATTTAAGGCCTTTAGTTCCATCAGGTAAAGAGGAAGTTTTAATTTTATATCACTAGAAATAATTAATCGTGCTTAAATTTCATGCCTTAGGCTAACTTAGGTAGGCTTAGCCTTAGGCCTTAGGCTTAGGCCTTCTTAAGCCTTGGCCTTAATTTTACCGGTAAAGGTGCAGTTCAGGTGCGTATATTATTTCTGTTTGGTTCTCTTATTTTCCCGTGTAAACTTATGTTAATTCTTTATAAAAAGTATTTTAAAAGTTATATACCATCTTTTTATTGGAATACAACAACAATTTAACAAATTTTACGAGATTAAAAAAGTACATTTTTATGAAACTTTCGTGTTTTACGGAGCCATTGTGGTAAATCAAGGATAACTCTTCTGTCTTTAAAGATACTTTATAAAAGTTGCCCAATTGGATGAATCTAGTTAAAATAAATGATGTATTTATTTTATAACTTTACTATCAACAATAACAGGAGTTGCCCAGGGCTGCATTCAGGAAAAAAAACATCTGCTACGTCCTTTTAGTTCACATTGCTATTAAACGAAATGTCAACAACAAAGCAACAAAACTATAGTAAAAAAAATAATTAATTTGTCTCCTATAAAAAACACGTCTTATGTAAACCTTTCGTTTTTCCCGTTTTCCGATGGCACCCGGAAGGATCATGATGGGATCCCGAACCCGATGTGATTCCGATAGAATCCTACTCATGGTGGGATCACGATCCCGGTGAGATCCGTTTCCGGTGGTATCCCAAACTAAATGAGATCCCAATCCGGTGGGATCCCGATTCCGGTGAGATCCCGTTTCGGTGAGATTCCGATCCCGATAGGATTTTGATCCAAGTGAGATCCTGATCCCGGTGGGATCCCGATCCAGTGGGTTACCGATCCCGGTGGGATACGGGTTACGGTGAGATCCCGTTTCGGGTGATATGCAGATCCCGGTAATTATAGGGAGCTCACATACTTGACATACGAACCCAGCTTACAAGCCACATGGCAATTGTTACGAGCGCCTTAGGAGAAATTCCCGTTGTATTAACGTTATTTGTTGCCCCACAAGGTGCGCGTATAAACCAAATGCTGCACCATTAAAAATGCCTGTTGCATCAACAATTTTAGTTATTGTTTCTTGGACGTTCTGCCATTTTAAACAAAATGATCCCACAACCAGCAATACCGCCAAGCCAAAACGAGTCCGTCGTACAATATAAAAAAAATAATCACTAGCCCTCACTTTACTCAGCGCAAATCAGTCACCATTAATAAGCGCATTCGCATACGAAAAAAGAGGAGGGGTACTCAAATTAGAGCTGACCAATCATGGACAGCGTATTAGCAGCCTTCAAGATGAGATGACTATCAAAATGATCCCACGCTCTCATTCCGATTTCCCCCATTTCTGCAACGTCTCAAATATTTATTTATTTTAAAGTGGACATGTGATCACACATTTGCACGTATTCGTGCACCCCCACCCCCTCTTTCTTTTTTCAGCTTCACACCAGGTCCGGGACAATGATGACGTGTGTGTCCACTGCCTTAGTCAGTGATTCCACTTCTAATCTCTCCCCCCAACCCCCCCCCCCACCCTACTTCAAAGGACAACCCCTATATTCCGAGCGCTCTGAGAGGAAAAAAAAAAGGAAGTT
>CAXITT010001545.1:37754-67576 GCA_964033795.1 Lymnaea stagnalis
CAGTGAGCATGCTAAAATAGCATGGATACTTAGCGCTATATAAGTATTCAATCAATCAATCTTTGACTTCTCATCAGCATTTAACACTATCCAACCACACCTTATGATTAAAAAGCTTTATATGTTAGCTTTTCAAGCAAGGCTACTGAACTTTTTAACAAATATTTCAAGTTGAATGACCAAATATCATTAAGTAGAGAAATATGTACCGGGGTACCACAAGGTTGCGCTCTCTCCCCTGTCCTGTATACAATATATACCAATAATACCCAGAGCCCAAGCAACACCGTTCCAATAATTAAATTTACTGATGATGCTACCATTGCTTAATATCTGAAGGGGAAAGCATATCACAACTTACTAGCTTTATCAGTTGGTGCAATGAAAATTTTCTTTAGTTAAATACCGGTATCTCAAAACTGAAAGAAATGGTTGTCGATTTCCAAAGGGGGTATCACTCAATTACAGATCTCACAATAAATAATCACAGTATTGAGGAAGTAGACACAAAAGTATCTAAATATCACCATTAATAATAAGCTGACAGGGCATGACTAGGACCCAAACAAAAACAGCTGAAAACCTATTAAACACATGGGAGAGAAAATTTCTGCGGGAAATATATGACAAAGGATGAATATGGATGGAGAATACGTACCAACCTGAAATTGTACAGTCTATATCAGGATCCCACGCTAGTAGCAGAAATAAAAAAGGGCAGGCTACGCTGAGCAGGACACTTAAAGAGAATGCCAAATGACAGAAGAGGGAAGCGGGTACATCACCAAACCCCAGAGGAAAACGGCTCAAAGGCAGACCTAGGCTTAGATGGATGGATGATGTGGAAAAAGATCTACAGCAGCTGGTAATCCAAGCATGGAAAAGAAAAGCATTAATTAGGTCTGAGTGGAAGGAAGTAGTGAGGCAGGCCAAAGCCCTACATGGGCCATAGCGCCACAAGGATGGATGGATGACATGGCATGAACACAGCCAAATTTTTTATTAAAAAATCAACCAAAGACTTTTCTATCTTTAAAAAATGTACTATTTCGGTGTAAACAAACAAGTTATTAACTTATTATACAATGCAACAATTGGAAGCCTTCTAAACTTCCCATTACAGCTCTATCAGCTCCATCTACAAATTTGCAGGTGCAGTTTCCACATCTATGACATAGGTTGACTTGGTTCAACATTGCTTGGCAACAAGAACAGGGAGACAAGTTGCATGTGTGTCTCCCTTAAGCACAGCTCACTTGAAATACCTTCACTGCATCAGGCATATCAGTGATCAAGTGGTCCCGTGCCTGGAGCTGCAGGTTCAAGTCGCTTTTTATTTTTAACCCGAAAAACTGTGGAGTCTTTCCCAATGCTGTCCATGAATTGAGAGATTTCATCAATCAGCTGGAAAAATCTACTAAGAACTTTTATCAGACTTAGCCACCGCACCTCTGTATGATAAGGCATGTCGCCGAACTCTTGAGTCTATTTCCAGCAAAAAAAATATTGAAATTACCTGTGATTTAAACCTTTGGCTCTGATAAAGTTGACGGTTTGTGTAACAGTGCTCATTACACCTTCCATGTTGAGGACTTTACCACACAGCGAGCCTTGGTGTATGATGCAGTGATATGCTATCAATCCACCAGTAAATTTATCCTGCATTTTTAACCACATCCTTCCAACTAACTAGTCCCCTTTTTTCGCTGTTCATCGCCAGTGCTCCATCTGTTGTAAGTCCAGCTAGTTTGTCCCAAGGCAGGTTCATGTCGGTTAAACTTTGACATACATTGTCAAACATTTCTTTTCCTGTCATTTCTCATGCATGGATTCCATGTGCAATATTTCTTCTGTAACATTGAAACTGGAGACCACTCCACAGATGAAGATAGCGAGCTGTGCAGTGTCAGTCAGCTGTGCAGTGTCAGTCAGCTAGGCAGTGTCAGTCGTGTCATTACTTTCATCAACAGCAAGTGAGAATGCAACAAAGTGATTGTCTTTTTCGATCAGCTAGTGTTTTCACATCAGTGGCCATCTCACAAGCCCGATCAGCAACGGTATTTCTGCTAAGGCTTACATTTGCAAACATCTGCTTTTTGTCTGAACACAAGATGTCACACACTTTCATCATGCAGCACTTCACAAGCTCCTCCTGTAAATGGTTGGCCTGATTTTGCAAGCTCCTTCACCACAATAAAACTTGCTTTCACAGCAGATTCAGTATGTGATTTTGCTTTGGTGAAAAACATTCCTCTTTAATTCTTCTACCTTCTGTTGCTTCTACTCTGCATTCAGGAATTTTAACTTGTCTTGATGTTTAGTCTCAGATTATATTCCTTGATCACAGCCACATTATCTCCACAAAGTAGGTACAGATTGATAACACGTTAGCCATAGCAGGAAAGTGTGATGTAATATCCAGGCTCTACACCACTTTCATTTCTTATGCGCCTATCCAAAATGAGCAACTGAATGTTGCTAGGTTACTGTAACGACAAACATCCACTCACTACACAACTTTTACTGTCGCTTATTTTGATAGAAAAAGCGAGAACGCTCTCAGGTAGCCTATCCTTGGACAATGCAGATTATTAGGGAATATGATTTGCACTTTATATCGCAGGGCCATTAAAAATATTTGAGCCTAAAATTCTCTCTCATGCCTGATATAATTGTACGCTGGTCAAGACCTCTCAGGCCTGATATAATTGTACGCTGGGCCTAATGTGGCCCACGGGCCTTAAGTTTGACATGTATGATATAGGAGTACTTTTTTTCTTAAATTTTACTAATGCTTCTTTTGTTACTGTTGTTTTTTTTCAGATGCATAACTTTGATGTAGACATTGCAGTCTTTGTTACATGTAACAATAACCAACACATATTTTCATCTTCTGTGAGTCTTGCAGCTAAAGTGAAGTAGATGAAGTACATGAAGCAGTTGAAGTAAATGAATAAAAATATTATTGTAAAGGGACAGTAAATAATATTATTTTAATATTTTGTTGGTTTTTTTACTTCCAGGTTAATGCATTCTACACAAGTGACTTGGCGGTGAAAACCAAGACATTTCAGTAAATCTATATCGCAGATTCTTGGCTGACAGCTGATTGTGCACCATATCATCTTGGCTGACACCTGATTGTGCACCATATCATCTTGGCTGACAGCTGAATGTATACCATGCCATCTTGGCTGACAGCTGAATGTACACCACACCATCTTGGCTGACACCATAATGTACACCACACCATCTTGGCTGACACCTGAACATACACCTGATTGTGCACCATATCATCTTGGCTGACAGCTGAATGTATACCATGCCATCTTGGCTGACAGCTGAATGTACACCACATCATTTTGGCTGACATCTGAATGTACACAATACCATCTTCTCATCTGAGTGTACAACACACCATCTTGGCTGACACCTTAATGTCTCAACCCAAGTAAACAAATTTAACAAATTATTAATAAAATAAATTTCTACTAACACACAACTAAAATTTTTTGACTTTTCAATCAACCTGTTCATTGTTTCAATCACTCGAACTTTAACATTAATGGTTTTAAACCCATGCTATTTTTCATTTGTAATTCAAATAAATGTCACCTTGTTGCTGTATGAATGTGCTGCTCCACAAAAACTAATAATATATACTTTTTAATTACCCTAACCTGTCTTGGCATGAAGACTGAATGATAAGATGTATTACTTTGACCAGTTGGTTCAAATAGACTGATGAGCTGAATGAATTACCCTAATGCTCAGTTCACACGATCAGATTCTCATAAAATTTTCGTTAATACATTTGATTCAATTTTTGTAAGAAGCCTTGTCATAACTTTCAAATCACTATGTGATCAAATTTGATGGCATGCAAATTTCTTAAAATCTGTATGATTATGCAACCTCCATATCACATGAACAAACACTAAGAAGAATTTCATCAAGCTAAGTCACCAGGTCGTGTTTACATTGACTAAGCTAAGTTATCAAAACAACAGCAGCCTCCAAGTAATAATAATGTACTTAATTTAGAAAAAGATGTAATAGAAATATTAGACAATAAATCGGCGAAGGGCATGATGTAATTGAAAGGTATTTATAAATAGGCTTATTACTTGTACAGCATATATACTATAACCCTGTAACTGTAACACTGACTACTTAGTACTTCCAATTGGATCAATGAGAAATTTTACCAGCTCGAGCTCCAGGCAAAGAAAATATTGCTCCTGGGCTCCGTAACCCTGATTGCAAATAACAATTAGAAATTTTATTCTCCTACCCCCACCCTCCTTTTTTGTTTTCAGTGCTATTATAGCAAATGGGTGCCCCCTTGATTAAATTAAAAAGTTCAACTTTTTAAATTATTTAACTTAGTATAGGCGCAGTATAGGTTAGTTATTATATTGTTATTCTGTAGTGACCCCTTAGTCCACTTTTTAATAATTTCCACAGAAAACGTGAAATCTTATTATATTATTGTTTGAGTCATGCTATAGAATTTTTTTTTGGTAGAATTTAGAAAACCTTGACTTTAGATATAATAAATATTTAAATAAGGACCTTCAAATGAGATAGAATCATAGTAAAAAGCTTACATTTCTCAAAAATACTGTTACATTGTACAAGTATAGTAAAGCTCTCCTGAACATTCATAAATAAAAGTTCATTCATAAAAAAAATAATCAATATAATTTTTATATTGATTCAATGGGAATTTTAGGTGCTATTTGACAAGTTATGAGATACTGGTAGTTAAAAAGAGAATTAGCAGTACTCCTCTTATCAGTCTGATCAACTGCCAGTGGGAAATAGGCCATTAACTATTTCTTTCCATTTCTTCCATTCTCTAGATATCTTCTCCAGCTTTTGACAATTTTTATAACCTGGTATATTTTTTATGAAATCCCTTTACCAAGTTTAGGGAAATCATTCCTGATTTATGTATTAAAATGAACAGAACGCTCATTTGTAGTACACTGCATTAGATTTTTAAAATTATATTGAGTGCAATTATATATATATACTGGTACTCTAATTTAAACTGTAAAAGATAATATTTTAGGGAGTGGTAATCTCCTTTTAAAAATAACTTCCAGATAAAACACCTGATTTAAAAGATACAAATACAAGTTCAATCACAGATTTCACAAGAACTCAGAAACAAATTGGTATAAATTTTATTAAAAAATAAGCAGTGCTGAATGAAGTTATCAATAAGCACTACCATTAGTTGCAGCATTTGCATATTTGAAAATAGGATGTCACAATCATCTTTGACAATAGAAATCTTGTCATTTCATCATCTCTCAAGTTAGGGTATTGTAAATGTGGCTCTAGTGTGTTTAATCATTTCTGGAGAAAAAAAAGATGCATTTTATTTATTACTCATAAAAATATATAAAATATATACATTATAAAGTTATCACACAAACACTCATTTTAAAGCATAAACATTTATACTTCCCAGTTATCATATGTAACGTTTATAATGTGAGCTAATGTATTTTATTTCTTCAGTGCAATTGATGATTTGCCAATGTAACTATCTCATTCACCTTTACAAATGACCGTCTCTCTCTCCACCCATAGTAATAAGGTCCAATGAAAATTACACAGTACTTTATTAAGATATTTGATAAATACATCACATGGTTCCTTGACATCAGAATTGTTCGAACATTTATAGTGTAATATGAAAAATATATATCCAAACACATACAAAGATGTATCTAATAATTAATTCATTAAATCCATCTGAAAAATACAACATGTCAACCTCCATTAAAATTATGTCGTTCACTCCCTTCGCTCAAGAAAAAATGAATTCTCCATACACTACAAAAATTAGTTCCTTTTTTCTCGTATTTCTATTCTTTTCCTTCAAATCACTTTGCCTTTGTGCTGTGAGAGCAAATGTAAGTGCCGTAAGAGCAAATGTTAGTGTCCTGTGAAAAAATCCATGTCATATGAATAAGTAACATGGTCTGTTACACGCATTACTGATACTAAAAAAATAGAATAACTATAGTATGGTATGACAATCCACATAAGTTCAATATGTTTTATGTTTTTGTCATTTTCTTTATACTCAATTTGTCTTGACCAAAAATCAGCAACAGTGTTGTTTTTATTGATTTTATTTCAATTGATAGAGTATTAAAGACTATCTGTTGATCTTGTTATTGGCTATTCTCTTTTTGTTTAGTGCCATTAATGGTTTATGATCTGTTAAGAGACTAAACTTTCTTACTTATTCTCTTTTTGTTTAGTGCCATTAATGGTTTATGATCTGTTAAGAGACTAAACTTTCTTACTTAGAATTTGATCAAATTTTGAACAAAATCTCAACAAAGAAACCACACACAAAATAGTGCCTTCATCCTAAAATTTGAAGCATATTGAAGAAATTTGACAGGAATTTGATCGTGTGATCTGAGCATTACCCTGTCAGTACATATTAATGTATTTAAAGTTATTGATGCTGTCACAATCTAAAGCTAAATAAATTTAAATATTAACTTAAATTTAAATAACATCACTAGGCAATGTTTCAACTTGTGCATTCATTTCGAACATCACTGGACAATTATTCAACTTGTGCTTTTATTTAAAAACCTCACTAGACAAAGATTCAATTAATGCATTCATTTCCAACATCACTAGACAATTGAATAGCACAAATCACTAGAGTCACATAATTAGGTAAGTGACTAACAAACAAATCATTAGTTACACATGACGAGACAATTGATTATTAATCAAATAACTAGTGACACATCACTGTAAAAGTTACTAACAAACAAATACTACAGACATGGTCTAATGCTGGAAAGCTTAACAATCAAATCATATTTATTACAACACTTATAACTTATAAAGAATGTACTAAGAATGATATTAATAGTTTTTAGTTAACTCTCTGCAGTCTGACGTTCTTTTCACATTTTTTAAAAATCTTAAAGTGATTTTTTAAAATAATTAATTAAATGATCTGAAATAGCTCTGATCTAATCAGTTAAATATATTAACTTGTTCATCTTTGACTCAGCTATCATTAGATATTTTTTGTATATTTTATTTTCTTAGTTATAAAAATAATTGAAACATTATTGGAGAATTATTTTTTTTTCATTTTATGCAAAGTTTTGACAAAATTTTCACACAGTATGAAGAAAAAAAAAAAATCCTTGTTATAAAAGATTTAAAATTTATTTAAATAAAATACTTCATCATCTAATACAGTTCATAGTCAAACATGACAAAAATTCTATGAACAATCAAAAAGTTGTCAACATTTTAGCAAAACCTATATTTTGTCATCTTTTCCTAAAAAATGCACTATAATTTTTCTTTTAATTAAAATTATGTTTTGTCTGTAACATATTTTAAAAATGGGCCTCATAGCTTATAGATTTGTATATTAAATATATTTCTTAATAATTCTTGAGTAAAAGATAACTAAGTAAAATTTGATGATTGTAATTGTATAAATAACTCAAAACAAGAGTCAATGTTGTTTTTTTAATTTTTAAAATAGCGGTATTCGCTGATGTTAAAGTTAAAAAAAATAAAAATGTTTCAGTACAATAATGCTAATTTTGATATTAATGTCAAATACGATCCATTCCTCACTAATGTGATCTATTTTTTCCCATGTACCGGCATTTTTATATATCTTTGTTATAATCCTCACATAACACAGGCTGATAAACTACCGTATTCTTTAATTATATTTATGGACTCTGAACAAATATTATTCTTAAAACAGTCTGCGGTTTTATTATAATAATTATATTTGATAAATAAGAGCTTGTCATGGACTTGATTTCTACATAAGATTAGGTAAGATTTTTCACCACAGAATATTTACTCAATAAAGAACCTGTGAATGATTCATAAATAAATTAACACTAATGGTATCAGTAATGGTATGCTATCAGTAAGGGAAAATACCATTAATCCTAGTCCAAATGACTAAATTAGTATAAAAGTAAACCATTGTACATAGAAAATACAACAGGCTTAATATTTAGGATCAATAAGGAATAAGGGCTTCTTGATCCAATATCTGCATTTTTGTCTCTCTCTCCTCCTTCCCATTAGAGTTAGAGAGCTTTTAATAAAAACATAAATGTTTTATTTTTTATTCTGCCAACAGTAGTCTCTACTAATACTAGTGACTAGCGATAATGATAATTAAATTTAAACACATTTCTACTATGCAATATTAGAAAATTTAGAAGATTTTTCTTGGCTGTAACATATTTTAAAGAAATATATTTAGTTAATAACTCAGAGTCCTTAACTTTAAATTTATTTTAAGTACGCAAGTTCCCATCGGCCGGAGTTTCCCCGCTATTTTTTTAAATATGGTATTTATTTCGCATAGCGACGCTATTTATTTACTATATAATTATTGAAACTCAATAAAATTCAAATAGAATATATCAATATAAGTATAAATGGATAATATATACTTCAGCCAATTAAAATTATAAAAATATCACTTTACTGTTTTATTATTAATTTTAAAGTCAGGAAATGATAATTAAAATTAAGCTTACTTGTTTACGATAGCATTAGTCGGTACTTTTATTTTTATATGCAAATCGTGATAAATTTCATGATTAGAGTCTCCATTTGGATACATTACTTTAGACAAACAAATAACTCCTTGATAAATCTGGTAATTAAAATCATTTGACAATATTCATACTACTATTTAATTTTCTTTGTAAGACTTATATTTTTTATTTTTTTTGGAAATCTGCGAAGCTTTCAAGGGATACTTTGCCCTGAATAAGTTTCCAACAATATTTTTTTTTAATAGTAATTTCAAATTTTGTAATAATTTTAATTTTTTTACAAATATTTAAACCAATGAAACAAATTATTAAAATATAATAAATAATTTTTTTCAATAAAAAAAAAAGTTAAAAAATAAATAACCCATCCAAAAAATCTAAGGTACTTATAAGTACCATTTCTCTATAGTCGGACTGCAGAGAGTTAATGGACAAGAGGTGGCTTTGACTGAATGATTGATTTAACAAAAGCACATGAGTAGTAAATTTGAATTTTTTTGATGATTATGATAAGAAGGTTTTCACCTATAGCAAGTAATTAGGGGTGGCGAATTTAAAAAAACAAAAGGATTGGGGAGGGATGTCCGATTGAAGCCATTAAATGCTTTAAAAAAATATTCTATCTTCAAAAGATTGCTATAGTATTTATGACTATTTAAAACAATTTTCAAAGAACAAATAAAAAAGTCTCACTAAACATGACATTATTTAACACCAAAAACAGTTTGTAGCAATTAAAAGTTTATGTTCACAATGTGCTTTCAATTCACCAAGATGATCCATAAGGTGAAAAGAAATCCCAGTGTCAGGGGATAAAAGAACCAAGTGGAGCATGACATAAGTATAACTCTAGAATTATCAATTTTACCATATCAGAATGTTTGAATTTGAACTTTCTATGTGAGCTCTTTTGAATGATAGCCTGCAAGGTTGGGTAATATGTCCCAAATCACAGGTTATTAATTTTTATCAATGCTAACAAGTATAAAGTAACTGACCTTACTAGTAAGGTATAAACTAATTTGAAATTTAAAAAATGATTAAACAATCATAGGGTATAAATCTCTGTTACTATAAATTTCATATCAGTTTATAAATATAAAAAATAGAAAGTATTTTTAAAATTTCTTACTAAATTATTTACACAAAAAAAAGCCATGCTTTAAAATCAAATTTACAACAACAAAAAAATTGAATTTATTATAATAATAGGTACTACAAATCGAATTTTCAAACTACACCAATAACATTTTTGAGTGTTTAAGATGCAAGATCAAAGAATTCTAAGCATGTGGACATTTAATTTATGACTTTATGACAATTATTAAGAAAGTTATGCTATTTTAATTTTGTTTTCTCGGGTTACCTTTTATGAAATGACAAAGACCCATATTCATGAGTCATTATCTTAAAATGTATGTCACCTGCACTCATTTCCTTTACAATATTTACACAATACTATACAGAGAACAAACACAATTTTTTTCAAGAGTATGGGAAATCAAACTTTTGCAATTTATTGTCGTAAAGATGGCATTTTGTAAAATTTTCAAATTTTACCAAGGGGGGGGGGCAAAAAATCACAATTACCAATTTTTACAAATTCACCAAAAATATTGTAATTTACTCATAAACACCATTGATATATCCATTTTAAAGAGAATCAAAGATCTATACAAGTATGCAAACAAGAAGTACTTTAGCCCAACACATATTTGACAAATAGCAAAATGGTCAAGGGGTGGTAATTTATTTCACTCTTTTTACACATTTTAAAAATTATACAAAAAATAATAAAAAACATACTATATGTCTGAAATCTTTTAAAAAGTGAAGATAATAGTAGTCTTCATATAAAAAAAGCACATCAGACACCATAAAATACCATAAAATAATTTAAACATTTGATAAAAGCAGTGTATAAAAATATTATTTTTTAATATTTTTTTTTCGAAACTGGACTTAAAATCCAAAGGAACAATTTAAAACAAGATGATAATATATATTTTACAACTCTTTGATTTAATATTAATAATGAACAGGATATCCCAGAAGAATTCTCTTTAAAAGTATAAAAGTCATTTTGACTACTTCTATTAAAATGTATATTAAATGTTTAAAAAATGTAAAAATATTTCAGAAAAGTAACAGGTGCACAAATCCAATTATATTAGCTTAAGAATTTAGTGTTAATTTACTGAACACCAGTAACATAAATGTCTGAAATAGAGATACTTTTCGATCTAAATTTGCGAAATGCGGTCAAAGGGAAGCAACCATTAAAATAAACATATTTTTAAAGACGACAGCGATAACTTCCCATTAATTATAAGATAATTGTATTTTTCGCTTCAAGAAAGTTAACTCTTGTGACCTTGGTGAAAGATCGTATTAACTTGGTTACTGTTCCTAATTCTTTATGAAAGTATGGGAACTAACTGCTGTCACCTTGATGGATAAAATAATTTTTTTGAGTTGCCTCTAATTGAGTACTCTTTTATAACAAAAGTTGTTTTTTTAATCAACATAATTTTATTTGCTTTCCTTAGGATAAAGAATTCTTTTGTGGTTTGAAAAACTTTTCCTAAATTATTTTGTTGACTTTAAAGATAACTTTGTCAAGATACAAAGATTTTTCAAGATACAAAGCAAACGTTGGTAACTTTAAAGGACGAATGCCACTATTTTATCAATCCCTATAGCCTTTGCCTAACCTAAACCCTAATTCACTGCAACTATAATAAGCGCACCCGCCAAAAGACGCCGTGGCAATCGTCCTTTCAATTAGCCCAAACATTAGTTGGTAGTTCTGAACTGTTGTGTGTGTGAGGTGGGGTACTGTGTGAAGTCAAATTATAGTATAGCCATAGAGTCTAGGTATAATTTAATTAAGATTAATTAAATTAAAACAGGCTATTTAATTTACAAAATTTATTTTTTTAAAGAACAAAGTGGCTATTCGTACCCAGGTACCAGAAGTGAGAGGTTTGGATTAAAAAAATTATTTAAAATTTTATTGTTGGGTTTGTAAGACAAAATGAGGTATTGAATGGACTAAATGTTTGTAAAATTAATTCTTCAGTTTAACTGCAATAAACTACCACTAAAAATGATGTCCTAATAGCACTGAGTCAAAATGGACCCAGACATGCAGCGTTGCCATTCGCATCCGGGTACTATTAGACTCAAGCCCAAGCTATTCGGATGTCATTTTTGGTAGTTTATTTTAGTTAAACTGAAGAAGTAAGTTTACAATCGTATTCCAATCTCTCACTTCTGGTACCCGGGTACGAATAGTCCCAGCCTTTAAAGAATGTCAATGTAAATATATATTTATTCAAACCCTTTCAATCGCAACTGGGTGTAATATACCCGGAGACAGACTGTGATTGCTGGTATCTCGAGTTTCCTTTTTAATAACCTTTCTCATACTCGCCCTCATCCACGAGGTAGTTGGAATTACCGCCTTGGTGGTTGCAATTATATAAAGTATATAATATAAAGCATGCGAAAGTGACTCATTTTTGGGGGCGTTATCTTTTTTTGTACAGTCCCAAGCATAATTTAATAGAAGGAAAAAACGTCTAAACTGGCTTATGAACATTATTGTTTGGTTGTTATTTATTGATTATTTGAGTCTGTGTAATCCATAAAATTAATTTTAATTTTTGACAATAAATAAATACAGTGGAACCTCTCATAACGAGCATAATTTGTTCCAGGATCTTACTCGTTAAGCAAAACATTCGTTAAACGAAACAATTTTTCCCATACAAACCAATGTAAAATACAATAATGCGTTCCATGCAGAAAAAATACTAATTTTTTTTCAAAAAATGTTATTAACATTTTTTCAAATAAAATTACTTATGAACTGTTAAGGAATGTAACAACTTAGAATACAATCTAGAAAATTGTATCGGGCGAAAATAAGTTTCGCCTTCTCACAAATAATGTTTTCATTAATAGTTTCGCCTCGTAATCGCTTCTCGTTTATCCATATTAGAAGCAACCTCTCAACATTATCAAGAATACGTAACCGTTTCAAAGACATTCTTGACACCCCCTTTGAAGCATCCATCTCCTTAATTTTGTTTTTGTTCTTGAAAATAGTGCAGATCGTTGATGTTGACCGATTGTATGTGCGCGCTAGATTAGCCATGCTCACACCTTGTTCTCGCTTTTCAATGATTTTACGTTTCATTTCAATAGTTATTTTTTCTCTCTTACGATTGTCTTCTTGTGGTTTTTTCTACGAAGACATTTTAGCACAGATTATTACACTATGCACATAAAAAATTTTGAATACTGTCTGAATACAAAATTTGTAAAAACTGGTGATCACACACGAAAACAATACGCTAACAGACCGAGTGCTAGACACAGACTAATGCATCGGCGCGGAAGTCCTGGCTCACAAATGAATGTCGGGAAAAAGTGACTTCCCCTTTCTGTGTAACTCGTTATGTGAAATCTCGCTCGTTAAGGGAGCAAATTCTTAACATTAATTTTGCTCGTTAAGCTAGGTGCTCGTTATGAGAGGTTCCACTGTATTCTGAATCCATTTGGGTACTGGTACCGGTACTAACAATAATAACATTAACATGTATTCAACATAACATACTATTTTAAAGCAGAACAGTCACATGTACACATGGAAAATAGGGGCTCTGCACCTCAGCTTGCACAGTTTATACATAAAAGAACAGAATGGTCTTTGCAAATATAAATATGTCTTAATAAACTTGCTGAGTTGAAGTGGTTTGGGCAGCTATTTGAAGTGTTTGTAAAGATTTCAAAACACTGGGGATGTTTTGTGTGCAATGTCAATATTGGCTGTCTGTAATTGGCTGCAGTGGATGTCAAGTCAACAATGTTGAAAAACACAACCAAAGGCCATCTTTTACTTTTTTGTATTCACAGTGCAGTCAACTATTGTTTGTGTCATTTTATCATTAATTTCTGAAAAATTGCTTCAGTGGTAGATAATACGCGATCTATGAAGGGAGTTCGGTTTCAGGTCAATGAAATCATGCCACATATTAAAAAAGAAAAATAACATAAAGAGAGCCATTTACTGTGATATAAGTCTATGGGGGGGTAACCCATCCAGTTGCCAGGAATTACCAGAAACACTTTTTCCCATTATTATAAGTGTACGGTTGTGCTATACCCAGTCACTAGGGACAGGGTATACTATATGTTATTTGGGAAAGTGTGAAATGATATTTCACCATTTTAGTTTATCTTAAATGCAATTTTTGTTTAGTTTGATTTGCGTTAGAAAATTTTGAGGAGAAATAATACCAATTTCCAAACCACTGGTAATAGTAATTATTAAATTAGCACAAGTAACTTGTACAAGACAAAAATTAGTACACTCAAAATATGGAGGAAAAAGACTAACTACTTGTACTTGTAGTACTAACAACTAATTTAATTTTTTAAAGTAGTTATTTACTGATACTGTAGTCTATTCTAACTTATTAACATTAAGTTCATTGTAGTTATTAGGAAATAACATTAAATGAATATTTACTTGATACATTGCCACTCAAAAAAGCTGGTCTGCATGACTGGGTTGAATAGATTCTTGACTTAATACTAAAGTGATAACAACAATTACTGTCGAAAAATGGTAGGCCTAGAGATCAAAATCTTAATTTTATGAGAATATTAAATTAAATTTGTTGTTCAGTACTTCACTTAAAAAATTTCAAGGGCAGTTGAAACTATTGAAAGGATTTTCTTTGACATTCTTACTAACATATAAAATTTGTAACACTAATGTCACCGAAGAATTAAAAAGTTATAGAAAATTATAAATAATAATAACATAAATCATTCAAAATATATACAAAATTGCTAAAGTTTTTAAATCAAACATAAATATTCAGGCCATACAAAAATAGGGGAATAAGTTAAGTGGGAAATATTGTTTAAGGTACATTGAGAGGTACAGAAGTCATAAATATTGTTTTGGGTACATTGAGAGGTACAGTAATGATGAGAAATATTCTTTTGGGTACCGGTACCGTACATTGAGAGCTCCGGTAATGATGAGAAATATGTTTTTGGGTACGTGGAGAGGTACAGTAGTCATGGGAAAATGCAAGACACTGAACTTATTAGTTTTAGAAACATTGACCATTTTTGTGATGGAGAAATGATTTCATAGGATTAGCTTTATACCTTGCCATCTCAAATATATCTGACTTGATTTACATAAGATGAACAAAACTTAGGACTTAGTATATAAAAATATATGGAAATATAGGTCAAAATGCCTTCTTCATTAACATCAGAGTGTAAATATTTAATATAAAGAAATGAGCTAAACCAAGTATGCGAAAATCTGAATAAAAGGATGCAACAAAAAACGAAACGTGTTGACAGGAATACTCGTTCAGTAAAGAAAGTACAATAAATAAAATATATAATAAAAATAAACATTTAGCTTCAATGTGGTATCCTAAGAGGACAGCAAGCGGACTGTAAAATAAATCCTTTATCATTAATTTTTGAAGTTTTTTGTTTTGTTTAGTAAGCCCTGGAATCTATTAAACAAAGCTTCAAAATTTGGTTGCCCAAGAGATTATTGAGGCCATGTGCTTACGTCTAGTAAGCCTATAATCTGACCCTTTCAAAAATACAGAATACACAATATAAAACTAGACAAGCAAGTTTATAATTTCTCTATTTACAGGTTGTTTCTGTCAACACACTGGATGATTTCCTTGTTTCTATCAACACATTGGATGATTTCCTCCAAGATGTTATCTGATAGGAAACAATTTCTCTTGATTTCATGGTTCATTGACCCAGGTACTGAATATTAATATTAAGTAAATGTATTTTCAGTTTTTAGTTAGTTTTATTTTACATGAGATTTAATAAGTTGTTTATTTTATTGCTCCCAAATGATACTCAGTTTGAAAGAGTGAGAAATAAAGACAAAAATATGCCATAATATATTGGAAACTTAAAAAATATAGATAGTAAAATATTTTTTATATTATTCTCAATTTTAATTTTGGTCATCAGAAATGAGATGCATCCACAATTGGGTACAACTGAGGTAGTGTTTCCTTCCTGAACATTTGACCACCAGCGGTGCCAACAACATGAACATTTGACCACCAGCAGTGCCAACAACTTGAACTATTATTCTTATTGTTGATAGTTATTGTATGGAACGTTTTACTTAACTGAATAAAGTGCCAACCCCCTCAAAATGTTAAATAAATGTGTCTATATACTTGTGAACCAATATCTAAATTTTTTCATGATTTTCTAAAGATTTTATTGAAAATTATAATTGTTTCCTTAAATGTTATAATTTGAATCTCACTTTTCATGTATTTGAAATTTGATTTTGTAGCAGACCTGTTTACTCTTACTATTATGGCATACTATGTACGATTTTGAGGTGTAAACATTATATAGACTGTATGTTTATTTTTTTTACTATAAATATAAGGTATTTAACAATTTTGTGATGTGTGCGATTTTAAGAGTTTGAGGGTAAAACAGGTCTGTTGTAGGCATAAGACTTTGTAGATCTATGTTGTCTAGTATTAGTAAAGGATGTATACAGTGTTGGTCATCAAATGTACCCGGTGTTAGATGGTGTAGTTTTAAAGGTACATTTACACTGCAGATTTGTTACATGGATTCTCAACTTTCTGTGACTACAAGCTGCTCACTTTCAAGCTGCTCTCTATATACTATATCAGATGCTGACTGGCATATTTCATTTCACTGGTCCAGTACAGTTTCTGCTGGCAAGTTACATAAACAGTCCCATCATTTTTTGTTCAGTGCTCAACAAATCTTGTTTAAAAGGCAAGAATCCTAGTAACTATTCGGTAGTGTGAACGTACTTTAAGACTTTGAACATATACCATTGTAAATATGTTGTTTAGAATCAGTTAAGGATGTGTGATATTGTATATTGCTGGTCATCAAATGATGAGACTCCAATTGTGCACAAATACGGTTTAATTATTTGGCGACAAGCAATGAAATAATAACAGGGGCAATGCAGAATTATGATGTCAAAGTCCCCCATGTGATTAACATACAAATGTCTTTTGTACAAAAACTAAACACCAACCATGTGAATTCATTGTAAATATTTTTTTTGCGAGATCTTAAGATGATGGTGGTTTTAGACAAATAGCAAATGTTCATAAATAATGGATTGATTTGTATTTTACAGGAAAAGTATGAAATCCAGGCATTCTATAGATTGACTGTTGAGCTTTCCAGCAGTATTGTCTATAGCTTTAGTGCCTGGACTTTTTATAAACAAACATTTAAATTGAAGTAGATCTTATAGAATGCCTGGATTTCACACTTTGCCTGTAACATGTCTAATTGGAGGGCTTGGTGGAATAAGGTGCCTACATTTTTAGGTAGCTTGGATTTCACCAAGTCCTTAAGTTACCAAAGTTTCTTTTGTAAAGATAACTCACTGTATATCACCAGGAGTATTCATGTTTTCATCTCTTTGGAGATAGTCTCGCGGGGATTATTTTTGTTTTTCTCCCCCTAAAATAAAGAGCATTCATGTTTTCATTTTCTTTTTTTAAATTAAATAAATTTTTAAACTCTTCAAATATTTTTCTTTCAAATATTTATTTCTTTTATTTACATAGTTTCTTTTTCTCTCATACTCTTTACATACATTTATTTATATTACAATCTTTTTCTCTCACATACAATTAGTTAAGCGCCACCTATTTATTAAAGCAATGTCAGATATTGACTTTTCTACATACTCTTGAATTGCTAGGCGCCAGCGTCTTCCCTCATAGTTTTTTTCAACGCCATCTGAAAAATAATTGAAATATTTCTAAGATTTGTTATCTGTAAAATTATCTATGCCCATCTTTTCCAAAATATAAATCATTAATTGCTACCATACTTAAAGCTAAAAGAATGAATTGGTTTAAATCTATGTTAGGCATTTTCAATTATAATATAATACAAATAAATTCAAGCATATGTTTAATCACATTTATCGTTACATCTCTTGTTTTTGTTATCTTGTTAAATACAGCGAAATTAAAATAAATATTTTCATTGAGCTCATGTGACTAGAGCTCAATATTTATTTCAATTTCGCTGTATTTAACAACATAACAAAAACAAGAGATGTAATGATAAATGTGATTAAACATATAATTGAAAATGCCTATCATAGATTTAAACCAATTCGTTCTTTTAGCTAAAGGAAATTTAAATGCTCGTGATTTGCAATTTTTAAATAAGGTTCTCATTTAATTATTCTAAATTATTTAACTAGATTTAGAATAATTTTGATTAAGCTCTAGTTACATAATTTAAAATAATTAAATGAATACTTCATTTAAATTGGCAAATCACGAGCTTTTAAGTTTCCTTCAGTGACTTTACGAGTTCAACTGAGTGCTTTCGTCTCGATTTTGACGAGCGGCAAGAAAATGGAAGAGAAACAAATATGTTACATTTTTGTATCGTCACTGGCGACACATTGTGCCATTTTGCTCAGTTTGGTTCCACTAGGTGCAACAATAATGGAGGCTTTGCAATTGCTCTTACTGTTTTGGATGAAAAGGAAACGTCGAACCCCAAAACGTTACTGTACACCCGGATTTTTTTTTACGAAGAGATGATTTTGGAGAATATCATCATCTTCTGGATGAAGTTTTAAGAGATGAAGAAAAATGTGTTTCCTATATTCGGATGCGCCCTGAAACTTTTCAAATCCTTCTTGATCACATTGGACCTCATATTGAGAATAGAACAACGAATTTTCAAAAACCTTTGTCTTCAAGAGAAAGACTTGTGACAACTCTACGGGTACCCGTGGCACATTGAAGATGACTAATGACATAAACATAATTTAGGGAAAGTAGACAGACAGGCCGACGGGTGGGTTGAAAGTTGAATAGATGGATGATAGATTGACACTATAAATTTACAGCAAAACAAGTGTTGATGGACATTTTTGCGGCTGGTCTAATCACTTGCTGAGAGTAAACTGCAAGAAATTTTAGTTGCGAGTTAAAAAGGAGAGGGACGCGAGAGGGGTGCACTCCGTTTCCTAGATTGAAATATGAGACTCTTCCGGTGATTCGGCAACTGAGAGCAAAGGTCAAGCTGGGACCATCACGAAGCAGAGAGGAAAACGAATGCACTCAGTTCACACCCAAAGTCACCAGCTTGTAATATGCTAAACTCATTTCTAATACTACTTTCAAAGTCTGATACATATCTACAATCACAGGATCACCAATGACCCCTTTGCATAAAAAAAAGATGGTAATTCAATCATATAATTTTATCAGTCATGCACAACTTTTTACTCTCCTAAAATAACCAAAGATATAATATAAATACATTTGGATTACTTCATTAACATGAGCAGTGGTAATATCAGGTCAACTTTTCTCTCCCATGAGTTTAATAGGTTTACTGTCTGTTTTGTTAGGTTCCAAGTTTCACTTGCTTATATCTTTTACTTTTGAAAATTTTCTGACTACTGAAGTATGCCCTATTTCCTGCCGATATTCTTTCGTTTATTTTTGTTAATAATTCATTTCTTTCATTTTATAAAGATCCTAGGTATTTGAATTCATTTACTTTTTCAAAAGTGTGTTTTTTAATTTTAATGACTTCATGACTTCCAACCCTGCTTAAAGTGATTTTATGCTCGAAGCATTATCGCGACGGTCAACTTGGATGCTTTATTTCAGTTAATTTTTAAACTAGAAATTCGATATCTAATTCATTTTATAAAGTCTTCTAATTCAATTAAGGCTTTTGATATATCTTTCCTACTTTTCCCTTACAGTGCTGACAAAGTCATCAGCATATGCAAGATACTTAAGGGTCTTGGATTTTCCTCAGATGTCAATATGTATGCTTCTTATAACTCAGCGCTTCTCAACCCATTAGAGAGTCGATTGACTCTTTCCCAGGGGTTACCTAAGACTATCAGAAAACACACATACTCTACAGTTATGAGTAGCAACGACAATAATTTTGTGATAGGGAGGTCACCACAACATGAGGAACAGTATTGAAGAGTTGTAGCATTAGGAAAGTTGAGAACCACTTTTATAACTATCCAATTTTAGATTAAATAGCATGTATGACAGTGAGTCTCCTTGCTTAGGCCTTGTCTAATCTGAAATTCCTTTGAATATTCTCCCTGAACCTTTTAAGCAAACGCTTTTTCAGTTATTTTATGTATCAGTCTTATAAAGATATTTTCTTTTCTGGTTCTGATTGTGTTCGTTACTGGCATCTATGCAACGGTTGGGGGTATGATGTTGCTATTCTAACAGCTCCTAGCTGATGCCAGGGCAGAGTTCACAGTGGCATTGTCCAGGTGGTTCCATGCTATTATTGTGCGTGGGAAGAAAGATTGTTTATACTGCACTGTTGTGCACTGAGGCACTTTGCTAATGTTTCGGGTGTAATTGAGATTGTCAGTGGTTAGTGAGCGTTTTGCTCTGATCAGTCTACCCGGCTTCTGCGGGGTGAGTTACGTGCCTGCTGAGATGGCCGGCACCAGTCCCATGATCACTTTATATAAGAATGTCAGGCGGAGTCCCTCTCGTCTGTCTTTAATGAGGGGGGTCGGGGTCAAATCTTTTTAAGAGGCCAGAAGTGGTGGATTTGTAGTCTCGAGCGATAAAACGCACCCCAGTAAGTTGAGTTCGCTCCATCTTGTCCACGTCTTGCTTAAGGTGTGGGTCCCAGATGATCGCACCATATTCTAGTAGTAGATGGACGAGTGAGAGATATTCATTTTGTTTGCAGGAAGTTTTGCCGTGGCACAGATTTCTTCGGATGAAACCAAGGGTGGAGTTGGCTTTTTTTTATTATTTTGTTCATATGAGGTGACCATTTTAGGTTATTTGATGCTTGTTCGATAATTGTCTCATTTAGTGAGTACATATAGGTTGATGTTTTTTTTTCTTCAGATGGTCATTGTGTAGCATTTGGTTTCATTAAATTTCATGCCCCAATTGTCCACTCAATTCATAAGGCACTTCAAATCTGTTTGGAGGTGGTTGTGGTCATCATAACCGTTTATCTATCTGTAGACAAGACAGCCATCTGCAAACAGCCTCACTTGAGATGTTTATGTGACAGAGGAAGAGAAGGGAGCCCTTGTGGAACTCCTGAGGCTACGGTAGCTTTCCCTTATCGGACGCCGTCTACCACTACTTACATGGTACGTTGTGTTAGGAATGTTGAGAGCCAGGAGTGAAGGTTGCCGGTAATGCTGTAGTGGTGGAGCTTATGTAGAAGAAAGCTGTGTGGAACAATGTCGAAGGCCTTTGAGAAGTCGAGAATAGCCATGTCAACCTGGTTTTGATGCTGTCATATGCCAAAAGAGTTGATGTACTGGGATATTATGTTTGTAACATTTCTCTAATAGGCATCCAATCAGTCGTTGATCTGTTTCGTCTGAATCCACATTGGAAGTCACTTAGTATTTTGTCAGTATTTTGTATGTAACGTTTAATAGGGAAATTCCTTTGTAGTTTGTGCACTGAAGTTTAGAAGCTTTCTTGTGTAGTGGGGTTATTAGTGCTGTTTGCCATTCTGTTGAAATTTTCTCTTCTTGACAAATTTTAGTTATAAGTTCTGCTGTGATGAGATCTTCTCCAGGGGCTTTGTGGTTTTTCATAGAATTAATTACGTCTGAAGTTTCTTCTAGAGTTGAATAGTTTATTAAAAGGTCTGGTCCTCCATTTGGTGGTTGATAATCTTCATCTTGTCTATTGTCTGCACTTATTATGTCCTCAAAATTTCCATTCTGGCTCTGACACATTTGTGGTCTGGCTTGGTATCCATTCTTTTCATCTTTTATCTTTATGTACATTGCTCTGATGTTTCCCGATAAGTCTTCTTTTTCATTTAGCTTTTCCCCATGTCCTCTTTTTCTTCCTACACATTTTTATGGCTTTCCTCTGGCTTTGTTCCTTTCTTCAACAGTCTGTCTGCATTCATGATCAAATCAGCCTACTCTATTGTTTGATCGCTGCAATCCTCCTATTTTTTCTGATTTTCTGATGTTTTCACAGCAATTTTTTAACCCGATCCCACTGTTCATTTATGTTATTTTCCCTGTTTCCTCCTGTGATGCTTCTACTTGTTACGTCATTTTTTGGAAAGTTTTTGGTAATCACTTTTCTCTTTGATTTTGGCCATTGTGAATAAATCTTCTTCTCTGCTTATATTTAACCCTTACAAGTAGATGGTCAGAGTCTGCATCTGCTCCTTGATAGCTTCTTACATCTAGTATGTCTAGTCTGATCCTTAAAACGATCGATTAAAACGTGGGTAATTCAATCTGGTGAGTTCCAAGTAACTTTATGTATGTAAATTTTTTGAGTGGAAACTTGGTGCTGCTAACTGACATCTCTTTTATTGAAGTAAAGTCTATGAGTCGGATCCCATTGTCATTGGATTCTTTATGCAGACTTTACCTTGCCAATGGTTGGCATTGAAGTCGTCACTCACTTTTTAATATCATGTCGTGGTGCCTCTTTGTAGATCTTTTCCAGTGTCTCATAAAAGGATTCTTTTCCCCAACCTTCCATATCTTTGATGGGAGCATGAATGTTAGATTAAGCATTTTTCCTCGCAAAGAGCACAATCTTTCATTCTCAGATCTACTGCAGTTGGGAATCAAAGCATGGAAATATAAATGCATCGGTTCTGAGTGGAATGAAGTTTAGGGATTGCCAGAGTTACAGGGATGGATGGGACAAGACCATAAAAATAATGACTGTTACATCGTTAGATAATAATACTAGCAGGCTACGGTGACCATGGTGACTGTCATGAAATTTTTCAGATATTATAATTAAAAGGTTATCCTCTAAATCAGCGGTTCTCAACCTGTGGGTCCCGACCCCCTTGCGCGACCCTTTCATGGGGGTCGCCTAAGACCATTGGAAAACACACATTTTCGATGCCAATGGTCTTAGAAACCGATTGATTTGGTCCGGCTAAAAAACCAGAAATGTCAGAAATTTTCATTATGATTGGAGACGAATTTGTTTCGAAGCTGAGTGCAATTTCCGTAACTAACGACACTGTCGGTAGAAAAACAGATGACATGTCTGTTGATATTCTTGATCAGGTAATCCAGGAAATTAAATCTGCTCCACTTCCAATATTTAGTATCCAGCTTGATGAATCTACAGACGTTGCAAACTGTTGACAGTTACTAATTTATGTGAGGTATATTAATGATGGTGACTTTAAGATGAGTTTCTTTTCTTCACGTGATGTATTTGACAGAGTTGGTTTATTTCTGAAAGATCATATATCTCTTGGAAAAGGTTTGGGTTGTTTGCAAAGATGGTGCTCCAGCTATGCTAGGATATCGATATGGATTCAACGTCTAATACTGAATTAGTCACAAAAAGTCATTGGGACTTACTGATTGATTAATCGGCAAATATTAGCTATGAAGACGCTGTCACAAGAGTTAAAAGAAGTAACGAAAAGTGTCATAAGTTCTGTCAATTTTGTAAAGGCAAGCACTTTAAACATTCGACTGTGCAACGAGTTGATGCGTCGAACAATGCTCTGCTATTTCACACCGAAATGAGATGGTTGTTGAAAGGAACAGTTTTAAAATGTGTTTTTGAGCTTCGTGATGAACTCAAAACTTTTTTAAATCAGAAAGCAAGACCGCAGTTCGAAGCTCTTTTTAGTGATAAAAGTGAACTGCAGAAAATAGCTTACTTGGTTGACATCTTCGCCATCTTAAATGAGTTAAATTTATCACTGCAAGGACCAAATGCAACATCCTACAATTTCCCTAAAAAGATGTGATCATTTAAATTTTAATTTCAGCTTTGGCCAAAAAAATTGGATGAAAATAAAATGTATACGTTGCCCATATTATCTTGTTTCATGATATTGAACCAGACAAAGGAATTACAATGATAAATTCTGTGAAGGAACACTTGCACATGCTTACAGACAAAATTTCATTGTACTTTCCAAATCTACCTCACACCCCATTTGCACTTGCCAGAAGTCCATTCACAGTCAAAGTTGAAGATTTTCCTGAGTCGCGGTAATTTCCACAAAAATTGCTCAGTACAGGATTTTCCTGGATTGACAGCGATACAGCAAGAAATGATTTCTCTACAATGCCAGTTACAAAATTCTGGATCAAGAGTTTGCAGTCATACCCTTTTCTGTTGCGTTTTCCTCTTTCTTTCCAACAACATATCTTCGTGAAACAGGGTTTTCCAGCTTGTTGGTAATCAAGCCTAAAGATAGAAGTAGACTTGTGGAAGATCATCTTCGTTGTGCTCGTGCAAAGACTGTTCTGAGCATTTCTGATCAGGTAAGAAAGAAACAATCTAAACCTTGGCACTGATGTTGGCTTTTAGCATACTGTCGCAAAATGTAGCAAAGTAGTTTACTGTTGTTAAATTAAGACTGTTACCCATGCTACACCATGCTTCAAGACAAAATTTCATTTCTTTGTAATCAGAAATTAATATTTCACAATATATTGTTTTTTGTGATTAATGCTTAAATTATGTTCAATTTGTAACAATGAAAATGAATTCTGCATATCAGACATTTACATTACGAATCATAACAGTTATGAAGTAACAATGAAAATAATTTTATGGTTGGGGGTCGCCACAACATAAGGAACTTTTTAAAGGGGTTGCGGCATTAGAAAGGTTGAGAACCACTGCTCTAAATAATTATATTTTTTTATAATGACTATGAAATTTGATTCATCTTTTAATTTGATATATACAGGTAACAATGACTATTGCTCGTTTCATTATATTTAATAAAATCTTAAATAATAATTACTATTGCTCATTTTGTATTTACTATTTTTGTTTAAGCCCAAGTTTTCACTAAGGTAGTATAGTCGACCGATTGTTATGCTGGTAAAGGTATTTTTTTCCAAATATTTTGCTGTATTCATGTTGGACATCTCCTATACATTTACTACTTTCTATACCCAGGTGGCCCAACTTATCACGCTCATTCATTTCATAGTAAAATTTCACATACCTTATTGTCCAAAGTTGTCATTTAATGGATTGATTTCTATGAGATGGAAGATCATTAGAACATGTCTTGTTGAGGTGTGGTTTCTCTCGACTATTCATCTTGTGATTGCTCTTGAACTTTCATTCCTGTTGAAGAATGATTACAGCTTAAGATAAAGGAATGCTTAATAAATTTAGCATGTGTATTAGTATCAGAGGGGTAGCGAAGGGGGGACAGATGTCCCGGGGCGCCAAAATTTGCTTTGATATTATTTTATTGATAAAAATAACAGGTTTGAGAGTTGAAAAAAGAAAACGGGGCGCTTTAAAATGAACCTTATCGCCGGGCGCCAAACATCCTCGCTACGCTCTTATTAGTATCATTTAGAAATGTTTTTACCCATCAAAATTTACTTCACATTTAACACACTAGCACAGTGGTTCTCTAACTTATTCAAATAAGGTTAAACTTTAAGCTAAGGAGGGCTGTTAGTTTTGACCAATGATTATAATTATAATTAAGATATTGTACAACCCCCACCACTTACAGCAGTTCTTCACAACCATTTTTGCCCCACTCCCCATCTCAGCACCCAAAAAGGTTTCATATCACCACCTCCCATATTCCCTTATAGAAAAAGCATTAAAAAAGTATCGGGTATTTCAAATTTGAGGCATGCTAAGGTCTCAGTAAAGAAAAGTGTCCCATCTAACATTAAATGACCCCCCCCCCCCCAAACATTTCCAAACCCTTTTCATAATAACAGTAAATAAGTTTTGTTAAGATTTTTTCATTTCTACTCAACTAATACTGTGATATCTACTTCTTAGCCATATTATTAGCTTTCTTCATGGTAGTATAAAATTCGTAAATGGTTATAAAAAATAGAATGCATTATTTATTTGTTTTAACTTAAACTAATTTGTATTTATAAAATTATTGTTATAATATTATTTTTCAGTTAGCCCAATGTCAAATGTAAACAATGCTGTATCCATGGATATTATTTTGCAGACAATCAGCTGAGTTCCCTGAGTTGAAGTAAAAGTAATTGAGGCAGATTGTTTTCTATTTTGAAGTCTTTGTATTTAGATTGTAAATATATTTTGACAGCATCTGATGGGCAGATGTTGATGAGTATGATGATGACAATGACTGTGGGACTCAAAGTGGATTTGTGCATATAGACCAGACATAAAAAGCATACGGCTTACTAATGAATGTTTAAACAAGAGAGATATAAGGAGATTTAAAAAGCAAATAGACTTTTTCAAACTCTAATTTACTGCAAATTGGGTTGCATATATTTGTTAGTACATATATTTGTTAGTACGCAATATGCAGGACAATGAACCAAAGAAACTTTCTGTTTTATAAAATTGGTATAACTTCATTGAAGAGTTTTATCAACTAAGAGGATTTATTAAGAATACAGTACTTATTTAAGTACTTATTTTACAAGACTGTGGTCCAGGGAATCCTTATTTGATGAAATATGACTAAGGACAGATTCATGGCCATACTGAGTTTCCAAAAAGTTTCTGATACTGAAAATAAAGGAGACAAGCTGTGCAAAATTGGGAGACTCTTAAGTTCCTTAATGCAAAATAAAAAGAACTGTATCAGCATCATGAAAATGTAGCAATTAATGAACACTTTTGGAAACATAGGACATTATGACATTTAGGCTGCGTTCTCTCCCCTGTACTGTATACAATATATACCAATGTTATTCAAAGCTCAAGTGACACCGTTCCAATCTTAAAATTTGCTGATGATGCCACCATCATTGGCTTACTATCTGAAGGAGAAGGCTTATACCGCAACTTAGTAACAAGCTTTATCAATTGGTGCGATGAAAATTTTCTCCCGCTGAATGTCTCAAAAACAAAGGAAAGGTTGTTGATTTCAAGAGGGAGGAACACCAGATTACAGATCTCGACATAAAAAATCAAAGTGGAGAGAAAGTAGATGCATATAAGTACTTAGGTGTCACCATTAATAATAAGCTAACATGGCAGGAGCACGGCCAAATGCTGTATATTCAGAAAGACTCATCTTCCTCAAAAAACTGTACAATTTCGGCGTAAACTTATTCTACAGTTCAACAATTGGAAGCCTGCTCAATTTCAGTATTACCTGCTGGTGTGGGAATTCAACGTCTGATATTAAACACCACATAAACCAACTTATCAAGAAAGCTAGGAACATAACACAAACTAAACATCTTTCACTGGAAGAACTATTTGAAGAAAGATGTTATTGTAAAATTAAACACATTTTGGATGATACAACCCACCCTCTTCATCACAGATACTTAGGATTGGCCCGTTCGGTACGAATTCTTACCATCACGGCAAGGACTGAAAAATACAAAAATTCTTTTGTTCCCTAATCTGTACGAATTTACCAGCGTGCTCATCCTTAAGTCACAAATCTTAATAAGAACTAATAAATCCCTGATATGGCTAAGAGAACTCACTGAATGGCTGCTAGTGAAAAATTTATTACAAATGTCTTGTGTTCAAATTGTTTTTTATATGTGCTGAAATTGTACAATGCAATCATAAAACATTTCCATTTGTTTGGATCAATAACAGAATCTTATCTTATCTTTGATGATGTACCGGTTACTTTAAAGTCTGACATTTTTACATGTGCGCTGCAACATGACAATAACAAACAAAATTTAAATTACATTTCCAAAACAAGGGTAAAAGGGTCAGAGTATATATATCAGATCCTTTCTTTGTGAAACATTTTTATGTTTTAATAAAGAAAGAAATTGTTTTCAAGAATGTATATGCATCATCTGGTTGACCGATTAGATAATCTGATCGATATCTCTGATATAAAATAAAAAATAAAAATGTACCTTTTTTCTTAGCTTTTATTTTTATTTAATTCTTACTAATAATTTTTTAAGTGATAATTACATGCATATGTTTGAAAATTATTTTATTTTAAATTATAATTGTGACTTTTTGTGACATTATTTCCTTGATTGATACGTTGTCCACAAAGTGAGTCTATTCTTTTGAAAAATGAATATTTGTTGTAGTATTAGTAGTATTGAGTATATGGTAATAAAATATAAATTTAACTAATATAATTGGAAACAATTTTTTTTCCCTTCTTTGTAAAGCTGTGATGCTATGTTTTTTGTCGACTCAAAAATGTTTTGTTTTGCCTAAAAATAATAATAAATAAATTTTGGAAAGTATATTTTGAACAAACACCTAATATCAATTAAAGAGCATCACCTAATATCAATATAAGAGCATGCAATTACCTTTAGCTACAAAATTACACCTATGAGACACTTTGATAGTTTGTTGTAATATCAACAAATTGAAAAATCTGCTGTTTTTTTAGAGTTAATAACTGCAGTAACTACAGTAAATTAAGATTTATAACATGCTCGAAATGAATGATTATTCCTGAGGAGCCGTGTTGAATGACATACTTTATAATTTTTTGCTTTTTAATTGACTTCCATTGGAACAAATGAAATACACTAATTTTACAAGTTAGAAGAGAAAGGTGATTTTATGATGAATTATAATATTATTGATATTAATCTATTCTACAACATCTCTTTGGTTAATGGAATTATTTTGCAATGTGGGGCATACAACCCACCTTATGTACACACCCCACATTATGCATACAGATCACCAGGTGACACCCAACTTGGTGCAGTTTGAAGATTAGAGAGAGCGAGACAAGCAAAAAAAATAATAAAAAAATGGTAGCAATCAGGTTAGGTAAAAGGAACTGAGCAAACCTGAAAAAAGATGCATTGTTACGCTGCATCCCCTTTTCAGAAAATTAAAAAATATAGTCGTGCTGTTTACTAAGGCTGGCTAAACACCCCCCCCCTCCCCTAAGCCCAGATTAAACAAGATTTTTGGAAATACATGGGAGTGCTGTGAAAAAGCTTTAAAAATCGGGGTAAACTTATTCTACAGTTCAACAATTGGAAGCCTGCTCAATTTCAGTATTATCTGCTGGTGTGGGAATTCAACGTCTGATATTAAACACCACATAAACCAACTTATCAAGAAAGCTAGGAAGATAACGCAAACTAAACATCTTTCACTGGAAAAACTATTTGAAGAAAGATGTTATTGTAAAATTAAACACATTTTGAATGATACAACCCACCCTCTTCATCACAAATACTTAGGATTGGTCCGTTCGGTACGAATTCCTTCCATCACAGCAAGGACTGAAAAATACAATTCTTTTGTTCCCTAATCTGTATGAATTTACCAGCGTGCTCCCCCTCAAGTCACAAATCTTAATAAGAACTAATAAATCCCTAATATGGCTAAGAGAACTCACTGAATGGCTGCTAGTGAAAAATTTATTACAAATGTCTTGTGTCGAATTGTTTTTTTATATGTGCTGAAATTGTACAATGCAATCATAAAACATTTCCATTTTTTTGGATCAATAACAGAATCTTATCTTATCTTCGACGATGTCCCTTTTACTTTAAAGTCTGACATTTTTACATGTGCGCTGCAACATGACAATAACAAACAAAATTTAAATTACATTTCCAAAACAAGGGTAAAGGGGTCAGAGTATATATATCAGATCCTTTGTTTGTGAAACATTTTTATGTTTTAATAAAGAAAGAAATTGTTTTCAAGAATGTACATGCATCATCTGGTTGACCGATTAGATAATCTGATATGAAAAAAATAAAAATCTACCTTTTTTCTTAGCTTTTATTTTTATTTAATTTTTACTAATAACTTTTTAAGTGATAATTACATGCATATGTTTGAAAATTATTTTATTTTATATTATAATTGTGACTTTTTGTGACATTATTTCCTTGATTGATACGTTGTCCACAAAGTGAGTCTATTCTTTTGAAAAATGAATATTTGTTGTAGTATTAGTAGTATTGAGTATATGGTAATAAAATATAAATTTAACTGATATAATTGGAAACAATTTTTTTCCCTTCTTTGTAAAGCTGTGATGCTATGTTTTTTGTTGACTCAAAAATTTTTTTGTTTTGCCTAAATAATAATAATAAATAAATTTTGGAAAGTATATTTTGAACAAACACCTAATATCAATTAAAGAGCATCACCTAATATCAATATAAGAGCATGCAATTACCTTTAGCTACAAAATTACACCTATGAGACA